>PVKZ01003851.1:0-111140 GCA_004027375.1 Macroglossus sobrinus
AAGGAAGGAAGGAAGGAAGGAAGGAAGGAAGGAAGGAAGGAAGGAAGGAAGGAAGGAAGGAAAGAAGGAAGGAAGGAAGGAAGGAAAGAAAGAAGGTAGAGAGGGAGGGAGGGTGGCTTCCTTATCCTGTGTTCTATTTTTCCCTTCCTTGCTCTTGATGAAATCAATTTCTAGGCCTAAGATGGAGCCACTCCTGCCCAGGGTGGCACATCAATGAAACAAAACTTAGAGATAACTTTTGTGTCCCTGTAAATGCTCTACAAGACCAGAAACACAGTCTACCCAGTCAGCCGATCCCCAGACACCAGGTTAAGTCTGGGCTCTATACTTATTTTCTTGGTTTTTTTTTTTCACCCCAAACAAGGTTGACTATGCGGCCTCAACCAATGAGATTCTTTCTATTTTTCTCTTCCTTGTTCTTTATCCTTTTTAGCTTCCTGCCTTTGGCCCGTTTTACAGTTCTCTAAATGGACTGTCCACTTCTCGAAGTGTTGTTTATTTGAATCACCTACATTGTTTTCTTCAACCATTTTTCTTAAAATTTTAGAATCTTTGGTGAAGTGTTGATAAATGTTGTGAGCTGCAGTAAGGGGAATTCATGGAAGTTGAAATGATATAGCAGGTGACACTCATGTCCCCTACTATACTCCCTATAGGAGCGGGGTGTAGAGAAGGGATGGCCAGTGGTGTACTTAGGAGCAAGTCAGAAGTGTGACGAGTCAGAAGACATAGGCTGTGTCTGAATGTACCTAAGACTGTGCCTAGGAGAGCCTCATGTGTTCCCAGGGGACATGTTAGTGGCCTAATTTCTAGCAACCAAATTGGCGGTATCTCCTCCAGTGTCATTTCACTACTGAATGGAAATGTTACTTTCATTTGTTTACAGAGTCTAATCGAGCCAAGACATTTGGGTTATGTGCACATGAAAGAATTGTGACCCGGCAGGCCTGAATGACTGGTCCCAGATCACATGGGATAACTAAATGTCACAGTGCAGACTAAAGTTAGCTGGTTCAGTCTGGGTCTAGCTTTCAGTAGAACTAAGCACACCACACAAAGCTGGCCTCTCGGCCTAATCCTCCTGGCGACCTTTTGATGACAACGGCCCCGCATCGCCTTTCCTCTGGAGCGTCAGAGCTGGACAGCAGCACCCGCTGACAGCCAGGAGCAGATTCCAGGTCGCTTCCTGTTTGCAAACTTGAGTGTCCCTTTGGCCCACTTGCCGAATTCCTGTTTACTGCCTGAATGAATGGCCCCAGCTGGCAGTTCACTTGGACAGGAGAGAAGTCCAGTCCTTCTTTTTCCACATGGCTCAGTTTAGAGATCTCGTTTTTTTTTACGATGATGATTACACACTGATTATGTAGAACACTGGAAAACAGGAAAAAAATAATGGAGCAGACCCCATTCTTCGGTGGTGGTTTGACATGCATTGTTTACTGTGAGTAATGATACTTAATAAACCGATGTAAAATATTCTGAAAGTGGGAAAGTGTGGGCATTACGATTTCGTCACCCCTTTAAACATGTAACATGCTTTTAAATTTAAAAGATTAAGTATCTCATTCATGCCTTTGTTTTAAAAGCGTGTGTTACACCACAGTCTGTCACACAGTTTATAACTTATAATCTTACCAAATTCTTTTGTAGTGAGTCTCTTGAAGGAAGAAACACATCTTAACTATTGGATGATACCTACCGATGTTTTTATATACAGTAGGCATTCATTAAATGCTCAATGACTTCTAAAATCACGACTATAAATATTAGTATAGATGGTAATTCAGAAGTGCCCCTTCAAATTAAAGACCTCTTGAATTAGTAAAATAAATTTGAGTGCTATTGTATATCGTACTCAAATATAATGATTCTTCTGATTTAAATCATCATACTTACTAAATGTTCAATAAATTACAGATATACCATCTTTTAAAAAATGTAATATATAAACATCTGAAATTCAAAATGTAATGCCTAAATGTAATTACTTCATACGAGAGTTTTTAAAATATCATTGCCCTCCTGAGTTTAAATGGTTGTTATAGTTAATTATAAAACAAAGTAGCACAAAGTTTTATAAGAAGCTTGTTTTACAAGCATTTCTAATTCAAAGAAGCACAAATACAATCAAGCATTTCAAAAGCATTGAGTATAAATAAGTGGAAAAATAATTCACACAAAATTGTATACACAGCTTTCAAAACTGTCTTTTGCCAAAGGTGAAATAGACTTCTCTTCACGTGATCCAACAGCACGCATGGTTACTACATAAAAAAATATTAGATAACTTCCCCTGGATTAGGTGTCTAAAGGGCAAAGGAAGTCCCCTGAATATTGTCATAATCTTATGACAAGATAAAACAGACCCTAGAACCACTTCTCCCTGAGTCCATCATTCCTGTTGCTTGGTTGCTTTGGTTTTCAAATGAAATGTTCATTTAACATGCAGATCAGAGAATCTTTATTCATTAGTTACCTCACATGCAATTCAACAGAAATATCCTTATGTGATTAGATCTTTAAAAGTAGGTAATATTTACGCATGCAAAGCATGCATATTGCATGCCCGTTTCTGGATCAAGAAGCATTAAACACTGTGCTAAATAAAAATCTAGGCTGGAAAGCCGCAGAACTTTTAAGCTGCCTTCAGTGCTTCCTGGACTTTAGGAAATCCCTGTCCTATGTGAGGTTTTAAGCCGTTAAAACTCTGGTAGCCACGTCTGGTCTAGCCCGAGCCTAGTTTTAAGCCTATTTGCTTTGGATTCCCTGAGATCATCCTTGAATAGATTTGTTCCTTTTCCTCCACAAAGGAACTCGTGAAACCAGCCAGCCTTCTGAAAGACAGGCTAGGATTCCTCATAGACAATCCTCAGCATTTCCGAAGCAGACTGCCACCTCTGTCTGCGCTGTTGGCCTAGAGCACTTCACGGGCAGCACGCTCTCCTACCTCTGAAGGAGGAGGCCACCCAGATATAGCCAATGCGACCCTAGGCCACACAAATGCTAGTGTGATGCTCAGAAGAGAAGAGGCTGGTGGCCCTACTCCACTCTTGAGGTAGGCAGGCCGCACCTGCATGGACCAGGTGAGACAGGACCAGATGTGAGGGGACTGGGAAGTATGTCTTTTATGACATTTAGCCTGTTAGTATGTCACCTGAAGAAGGGATATAATATATTGGCATTGAATGTCTTAGATTTCTGTTATTCCACAGGAAAAAAAGTTGACTTGGTTTCAAACATAAGGTGTAGGGGGGACATTACTATCGTCTTAAAATAAAATGCCATCTTTATAAACAGTGGGTGTCGACTTTCTTGGCTTCTATGCAATTTATTTTGAAAATATCTTGTATAGGGTTAAATTTATAAAGTCCTCATGTCTTACTTTGTCATATTGCGCTTTCTATAACTTGATTTAAAATTCCTCCTTTTTAAAGTGCTTCTTTACCTCACATTTGATTATACAGGTTGCTATTCTTATCAGTTGCTGTGGTAAGATTCTACAAGAACGTGTGATCTCGAAACTTCACCCCTGTAGGCAGAATAGAATGGGAGTAACAAGATTTCTGAACTCCTGTGTCACGATTTAATGGCCTATAATGTTCCTTCTCTTTTTCAGGTTGTCAGTGGCTATTTTGAAATTGCCATATAAGTTTTAAATGAAAATGAGGCATTCAAGATGTTCAGCAGAATAAAGTCTGATAAAATGCCACACTAATTTGTATGTGTGGCTTGAGGAAAGACATTCTTTTATGGGAGAGAGAAATCCACATTTTATAAGTTGCTGCTTGGGCTTTCGTGTCAAACCCCATGCCCTTCAAACTGTAACAATAATCTGCATTTCTTATCACTTTAAAAAAATTATCATGAACATATCCTGCTGACTTCACTCTTAATGGAATTCTAAGGGTTCTCAACTAAGTGCCAGGAGGAACTGAAGTCCTCAGTTAAATTCTGCTGAAATGTGCATTCTCCTATGCAACGCCTGATCGTTATTACCCAACCATGCCAACACCTCAAAGGCAAGCGTTTCCCCATCTTCTGTACCTACGTGGTCACCGCTGCTGTCTGCCACAACACCCCCTCATTAAAACGTGACCGACAATGCCATCTTACAAACAGCTCTTTCTGCAGAAATAACACTTGATTCTTAGATGCCACACAGAATCTGTAGACCAGTCCTTGCTGCCAAGACGTGACACATGCTTCCTCTCATTGTTCTCAATGATCTGATTCACTACCTCCACTGGGGACGGGATTTTGTGACGCCACAATGCTCCCTCCTCTGACCTGGCCTGTGTGGGACCTCTTGTCCCTCCACCCTGAAATGGCAATAAATATGAAGCGACCAAGCACAGCTTGTGCTTGTTCTCAGAGAGGAGTCACTCTCAAATCACCTGCATGTCCTAGATGATTGTCCTGCTTCCTGCCCTCTGTTCATTTGTCCCCTTTGGCCAACTTAAGGTCTTGGACTTATGACTTCAAAAAACCGATGGGCAAACGGTGAAAGTAATGGAGTGGAAGGATGTACACGGCATATGCAAGGACAGACACCTGCTGGGAGAAGCCAGAGGCTTTCTGCACACCCTGGCGAGCATTCAGCCTCCCTGGGCCACCTTCATAAGGGATTTTGTCCCTAAGCTCCCTGCCTCTCGGTAACATAACACCAACTTCCTGGCTGTTCCAGTAACAAGTGACTCTTTTCTATCTATGCCAGGAGCCACTGGGACACTCGTATTGGTCATCTATTACCTCCACAAAAGCATCAGCAAGATGGCCCTGGTTTAACGCCCCCCCTAAATTTATATTCTAGGTGACTGCTCATCTTGGGTTTTGCCTGGTACGATCGTGTGTAATTCTAGCACACTCAAAGATTTGCCTGCTATTAGCACTTCTTTTTTTTTTTTTTCTCAAAAATATCTCAGTTTAGAATATAAACTATAATGCTATCCTATTTATACCTGCTTTTAGACAGAGCCCTCTTTTTTCACCAGTCAGGTCAAAAATGGACCTGTCCCCAGAAACCGTCCCAGACTGCTGGCCAGACAGGAACAGCCAGCCAAACCCCCCAGCTCTGTCTTCAATGTCCTTCTTTCCACTGCCAAGGTAGCCCATGGGTCATTTCTCCTCTTCCCCATGTCACTTGTTTATTTAAATGTCATCCACCCTTACCCCAGAAAGACCAATGTGCATAAACGACATTTACTAACAAAGGAACTTCTTGGACTTAATTCTCTTGGTCACCATATAAAATATGGTGAGAAATCCTAAGCCACAAGGATTAGGCTGTGATGACTGACAGGCTGTGATGGCGTACTACTGAAAGGGTCACAAAGATGTAGTAATGGGTTAAGGTTAAGAGCCTACGTGCTAATCGCCGTGTCTCGCTTCTGGACACCTGCTTGCTTGAAAAGTTATTGTTTGACTGTTACCCCTGGGAACCTAACAGTTGCTCACGGGAACCTAACATTTTAACAGTACGCTTTCCTGCTTCTGTACCCCCGCTTGCACAACCCACCTTTAGGGTGACAGGTAGAGAATAGAAAAAATATTAGACCTTTGTGATTTAGACAGAATGAAGAATGAGATTTTGGGCTTAAAACCCTTGTACCTTTATGTTTTTCAGGGCTGCTCCTTTGGAAGGACAGCCGCCGGCTAATAAACTGCCTCTAATATCAGAGCACTCAGGTTGCGTCTGGTTATTCCGGTCACAACAAGGCCTTCTCAAGGAAGCCAAAGTGACTTTCAGATACATCAGCATGGGATCCCGGGATGACCCACTGGCGTGTGACTGGTCTCCATAACGTCTTGGTGACTTCTCTCCCTCCAGCATCTTTCACAGATGCTCCCTCCTCATCTCCACAGTGCTAGGGCCATCGTAATGGTGACTTACAACTCCAGCTCCTAAATGCTCTCAAGACCAGCAGCCTCTCCTTCGTTCCGCCCAGCTCCACTCCCATCCCTCATGTTAACGAAGTCTCTTTAGGAACATGTAGTTCCTGTCACACTAGATCCTTGGATCTACCGAAGACAAGCCCAGTACGTCAACAAATGGAATTGCAAGCACAAGGCCCTGCCACCTTCTCTCGGCCGGTCATTCGTGGTCATCGGCCATTATTACCTCACAGGGAGGATGCAGAGATGCATAACGCTGAGATTTCTACTGTCACTTGTTTCTAGAAAACTCTGCAGTACACTTGTGGAGGGGACATCACTTCTTATCCCCAAAGATCTGACTCCCCAAGAGAATTCAAGACATTTGGCAGAAAGCCTCCACGGGATACATTTCGCTAGCCTCTGCCTCCGCCTGGCTCATGCTTCACTCATTCCCTTCACTTCTGATTTGACTGCTGTGCCCCGGAAGGCAGGCAGGGACTGGGGCTCATTGGTCATCGATCCCCAAAGGTCTGTCGTAGAATTGGGCCATCAGCATCAACTGGGCAACAAACACATCTCCGCTCCCACTAAAACTTTCAACTCTCTCTTCATATGTTTGCCCTGAGGGTTGGCCTGAGGGATGGGGACAAAATCCGCAGTGGAGGGAGGTCTGGGATCAGAGTGAGTAGTAGTAGCCTCGAAGATAATGAGGCTTCAGGTTGGGTGTGGTCCAGTCGCTGAGGAGGCTAAATCAGACATGAGCTGTGGTCTCTAAAAGGGCGATAAACGGAGGGGTCTTGGAGAGAAGCAAGAAGCCAGCCCAGTAAAGGGCCAGAGAAAAATCTTCCCGAGAGCAAACACAGGGGCCATGCTGTTCAAATGCAGAGCTATTCAGGACGCCTAAGGCAAAAAGGCTGCCAGCAGAGTTGCATTTCACAGGGAGCTCGCCTGTCTTCCGGGCGCACACTTAAAAAAATGCCTGCTGTCCCAGTCATCTTTAAGAGGGAGTATTATATTTCCAAAAAGAACTTTATCTCTAGGTCTGAGGAGTGAAGGAAGGTACAGAGCGACAGCTGTGTCCTAATAAATAGGTTTCTATTTTGAGGGGCTGGACATCAAGAGCGTTTAATTTGATCAGGTTAGGAAGGAAGTCAGAAAGCTTAGCAAGTGCTGAGAGCAGTAAATTTTCATCGCTCTGAGCTGGGGCTATCCATTACACTCGTCCACGAGACTGGGACAGGTTGTAGGCAACAGAGCTGGGTGGAAATCCAGTCTGGGGCTCAGAGTTCCACATCCCAAAGATAATACACAAGCACAGCCCGCTTCAAAGGATCTAAGTAAGTGTAAGAGATGATCCAAAAAGTAGACAAATGCAGCTTTGGGGAATCTCAGCTCGAGAGAGACTCAGACATCCAGACTGACAACTGGCAGGCACCAAGAAAGTATGCCCACAAATACAATGTCCTCTATTCGTTAGGGTGCAGGAGTGGGGTCGCCAGGTAGGAAAAAAGCACGACCAAGGCAAGGCAAGCTTCCCATCCTCAATCAACTCCGTAGTTACCAAGGACCCCAGGTTCAAAGAAAAGAGAGGAATCAAGTCTTATGAATCAGGGAACCAAGTTGTTAGACTGAGGACCTAAGACCAGCATCAACAGTCGGGTATTTTGGTACCTTAAGTTCTGGAGTCGGGATAAATCTTAGAGCCCAATTCAGGCTGCTTCTGCAGGGAGAAGGAGGAAGCCAAAGGTGGGAACTGAGCAGAGTTTTAAAATGTGAAACATTTTGAATAAACTAAAATGGATATAACAGATCTTTTTCTTAGAAGTAAAATACTTCAGCGACAGCTAAAGCTTCACTCTCACTATCTTTTTCTCCTTTTCAGAGGAAACCACCACCCTGAAATTGATGCATATCATTACCATGATGTTTGCGTACTCCTACTGTGGGCGTATGACTTCATAAACATTGTTTATGAATTGTTTGAGTGTTTAAGACATTTACATATATGTTATCCCGTGGTGTATATATATATATATATATATATATATATATATATATATATATATATCCCGTTGCAACCTGCTTATCCTTTCATTCAACATTTAAAAATCCAACATACTGATGGATGTATGTTGATTTAATTCAATCAATTGTATTAATAAATTCGTTTACTCATCCTCCTAGTATTACATGTCTCTATTTTCCATTAATCTATTCTTGCAATAAACATCGTTGTACATCTCTCTGTGCTCATATGTGTACACCTAGGAGTTGTCATACCAGACACACCTTCGCCTTATCAGGTATTATCATCAAATAGGTCTGCAAGTGTCATACTGAGTTATACTCCTACGTGCACTGCGTATGTAATCCCATTTCCTTTCATCCATGCCCCAAACTGTTCTATCTCACAGTTATGCCAGCCTGGGGAGATCTGAAATGATATCGCATTTCCCTGCATTTCTCTGACTACAGTACTATTAAACACATTTTTAGATGTTTATTGAGTATTCTGAATTCCTTTTATGGAAATTACCAGTTCGTACAATTTGCCCATTTTCCTAATGGATTGTCTGGTTTTTAAAAGCGGATTTGTATGAATTTATACAGGTGGCAAAGCAGCACACAAAAAGGTGTTCAGTATCGTTAGTCATTAAGGGGATGCAAAGTAAAACCAGAATGAGATAACCTGATCTACTAAAACTCATCTATTAAAACTTTCTTAAAAACTGTCAGTACCAAGTATGACAAGGATGGCAGCAACCGGGAGCAAACACTCACACATCGATGGTGGCAATAAAAATGGCATAGCATTTTGGGAAACAGTTTGGCAGTTTCATATAAAGTTAAACACTACCATATCACCCAGAAGTCCTATGATGTGCCCAGAGAAAGGAAAACAAACATTCATATAAAAATCTGTGCACAAATTTTTATAGTGGTTGTATTTATAATTACTCCAAACCTCTCAATGTCCTTCAACTGATTAATAGAGAAAACTAGTATATCCATATAGTGGAATACTACTCAACAGTAAAAAAGAGAGACCTATGGATATAAGCAATGAGGTGGACGATCTCAAATATTTGTATGCGAAGTGAAAGAAGCCACACTCGAAAAGCTCTATACATATGATTCCATTGAAATGAAATGACATTTTGGAAAAGGCAAAAATACAGGCCTAGAGAATACATCAATAATTGGGGAGGCCTGGGGGAAAGGAAGAGGGGATGATTACAAAGCGGCCCTACAGAACATTTTTTAGATGAAATAAATCTTTTATTCTTTAATTACCATGCTAGCTATACAACTGTATGCATTTGTCAAAATTAATAGAACTGTCCTAAAAAGAATGAGTTTTGCTCATTCTTTATTATTATTATGATGTAAATTATACATCAACAAATGACTTTAAAAAAGAAATGATTTGTAGGCGATATGCATACGGCACATATGTGATACATGGATATCATATATACATATGTGTATATCATAGATACTAATCCATGGTAGCTTGTATGTTTGAAAATATTTTTTTCCAGGCTGTGGTCTGTTTTTTTTTTTTTTAACTTTTATGTGTTGTTTATTATTGAATAGAACCTCAAAAGTTTTACCTAGTCAAATTTATGAATCTTTTTTTAAAAGATTTTTTATACTTTTTAAAAAGTAATTCTTACCTACCTCGATGACATAAAGTCATATAGTTTCTTTAAGAAATTTGAGTCTTACTTTTCACGTGTATGTCTTTTATTTATTATAAATGTATTTCAAGTATGATCTGAGGGATCTAATATATATTTCTTTTTCCTTATGAATATTTAACTATGTCAGCACCATTAATTGAACAACTTTTTCCCCCTCTTTATTTTTAAGTATCAACTTTCTTTTTTAAAGTCCAGGGAACATGCCTGACACTGCCCAGGTGTTCTCACCTTCGTATTTTGTAGAAAAATAACATAACACAAAAATAACATATAAAATAACATGACATTCTACACGCCAACATCTTGTCATTTCTGAGAGATACTTCTGAGATAATTCTGAGAGACATGGACAGCAATTAAAGTGTTTATTACATGCTTTCCTTTAGACTGAAAAGTCTTGGAAATAACTAGAAATCAAAGTCTTCCTAAGATAATCTTAAAAAATTTTTATCCAATTAAAAAATAAAATCTCCAATTATACTCATAAAATATAAACTAGTAATTATTCTAATAATACATATTGAGCATCCATACTGTACAAAAGATCAAGCTAATACGGTGATTAAAAACAGATACACTTCCTAAATAATATGGCAGACTAGATTATTGAAGCCAGCAGAGTCTAAAAGAAATCTGATCTAAGCCATGTATATAATTTTAAATTTTGCAGTAGCCACATTAAAAAAGGAGAAACAGGTAAAATTAATTCAATCGCAATTATTTAACTCAAGATATTCAACATATTATCATTTCAACATTTAACCAATATAAAAATTATTATTAAGACACTTTACCGTCTTTTTTTATACTAAGTGGCAAAGTCTGATGTGCATTCCTGAATTCAGACCAGCTTCACTTCAGGTGTTCAATCGTCCACACTGCTAGTGGCTACCACATGGGACAGAGCAGATTTGGACCAGCTTTCCCTTTATAAATAACTAAAACTGCTGGATAAAATCTAAATAGAGACAAGAACCTAGAGAGTTAAGTTCAATCTAATCACTGATCAGATTTCGTCTGAGGGCTTTTGCCAAAATGGCAGGATGGAGCTTTATTTTCATGGAGTCTCAGAGGGAAGATGGCCAAGCCAGAAGCCAGCCTAGGTGTTGTCTACAGGAGAACCCCTCCCCCATGAAGCTAAGACACAGGAGGGAAGCAGCAGCGGCGTGAGACGGGCCAGAAATTACCCATCCCATGGACGGTGACTAGACTACCTCTAGTGAGGAACGCTGCCTCTAACATATTCATGAAAATCTTGTGAATCAAAGAAAAAAAATCATTAATAAATGATTAAATGCCTGAAATCAAAGAAAAAAAATCTTGTGAATCAAAGAAAAAAAATCATTAATAAATGATTAAATGCCTGAAATTAGATATTAATGAGACAATTACACATAGGCCTGAAAGTAGATATTGATGAGACGATTACATATTAAAAGTTGTGGGACTCATGAGACCTTCCATGAGAGACTTGGCCTTGCCTGGTCACTCCAGGGCAGGGCCCATTGAAAGTCTTATCCTCTGGAGACTGTGCAAATGCAGGTATCGTGTGTGGGAGGCTGAGTCGTGAGTCTGACCACCCACAGGCTTTCTCCACTGAACTCTCTCTCCTGCCTCCACCATGCTAGGTTGGTGGGATGATTGGGATTCTGTCTTGGTTCTCTAACTGGGGTGAGAGACCCGTCTTGAGTCCCAGCACACTGAGCTCCCTTAAGTGGTTGAACTTTCCCCTTGAATTCCTAGGTGACCATCTTGAACCCATACATGGCCCCTGGAAAATAAAATTAAATAGAATGTGATGCAGATAAAGTAGTGTTTAGAGAAACACTTCGTAATTTTACATGCTTTTATAAATAAATCAAGAGACCATACTAAGCATCCAACCCAAGGAGTTAGAAAAACAAAAGAGAACCCAAAGAAAACAGGAGGAAATAATAAAGCTATGACTAGACAGTTTTACAGATAATTCTGCCATATAGTCAAAGAATAGACCATTCTATTCTTACACAAATTCTTTCACGGAATAAAATAGAAGAAATACTCCTTTTACCTTCACTCCCAAACAAGGCAGGGGTAGTGAAACGTCACTTAAGAACATAGATGTAAGAGTTTTAAGCAAAATATTGCCAGTGAGATATTCTTTTCACACGTTCAATAGACATTTTTTGAAGACCAGCTAAGAGCCAGGTCTTGGGCAATGTGACAGGGACAAGATGAATAATATATACTCTCTGTTCTTCAGAGACAGCTAATTCATGGGAGAGAGCTGCATTAATAATTATGAGCTATCTAATCGCTGTAGTCAAGGTATGTACATAATGGGCACAAAGTGTGATGGGAACAAGGACCAGAATTTCTAAATCTGCCTTGGTTCTAGTTTTCACCGGGAGACTGCTTGAACTGAGGATTTGTGCAGAAGGAGGAACTACAGGTGGAGAAGAGGTGGTTTGGAAGAGTAGGTAGGGAAGAAAGTAGGGATGTAATTTAGGGTAGTGTGTGTGTGTGTGTGTGTGTGTGTGTGTGTGTGTGTGTGTGTGTGTGTGTGTTGTATATGAAGGCAGGGAGAATGAAACAGACAATGATAAGAAAAATAGCAATTCAAAGGAAGGCTTGGAAGCTTTCCTTTTATTTAGACTCAAAACACAGGGGAAAGAAATGGCTTTAGTTAATATCTGAAAGACTGTAATTAAAGCCATCGAGAGACTGCAGGATGAATATGAGTGTATAAAATGAAAATAAATTGATATTTCAGTTCATGAAACTTTACAATGGATTAATTCACTAATCATTTTTAATTTTCCATTTTTTTCTTGCGCCTCTTTTTACTTATTTTAATTGTTTTGATATATTGAAGTCCATACGTTGTCTGTATCAAGATAATTTCTATCTTCATAAAAATAATGATCAAATGTTACTTCTAAATTCAAAAATTACTTCGGGGCAAAAAAGTAAAGCAGATTACCAGCATGCGATAAGCACTCACTTCCAAACCAGCTAAAATGCTTTAACAATTTGATTTCTTGTAGAAAGTGCATACTCACCAAGTCAGAATTAAGCTAATGAGATAGGGGTGTCACATTATTTGAGGTGGTTGAAAAATTGTCACCGTGGTGTAATGAGCTTTTAGACATTCATGCCTTTGGGCTGAGCCACTTTTGCAGTAGACTTGAGAGGTTTAATATTCTTCTTGTCAGTTTAATGGGTGTTGGCTTGTGTCCTTTCATTGGTTATTACTTTTGCTGAATTTCTGCAGGGATGCGTGTATTGAACAAATTATAAGTGATAAGTTTTATTCTGTTTCAGGTTTGTTATTATCTTCTAGCGTTAATTACACTATGGCAAATGTCCCTGGTTTATAAGACCTGGGTTCTTGAGCTTTTTGAGCTTTAGCTTGTCTTCTGTAAAACAGGAGCTGGGGGAATTGTGGAGGCTAGAACAGATGAGTGATTCCTAACCCTGGTGGCAGGCGAGATTCACTCCGGGAGGGTGATGAGTTTGACAGCCTTGAGCCCTTCCCCAGAGATTCTAGTACCGTGGGCTCTGGGGTTGGTCCTGGACAATTTTTAGCGTGCTTTGCAGAGGATCCTTGGGCTGTCAGCTGCACGTGGGAAACTCCTGAACTAGTGCTGTGTTTTTAAAACTTCAGAGCTGTGGGCTGTGAGCGATTAGACCCGAGGCTGGGCTGCCGTCTGCTTTTGTAAATAACATTTTATTGGAACACAGTCGATCTGACAGAGACCACATGGCTCACAAAGCCAAAAATATTTGCTGTCTGGCCCCTTCTAGAAATAGTTCACTGACTCTTTCATGAATGAGTTAGAATATCGTTTTAATCGGTTACAAACAGTATTTTGTTTTATGTATTTCTATCTTATTTTTCAATGACAGTTAACATTCCTTATCATATTCGTTTCAGGTGTACAGAGTAGTTAGCCATTTATATAACTTACAAAGTGATTCCTCTGATAAATCTAATACCAATCTGACACCTTAGTTATTACAATATTATTGACTGTATTCCCTATGCCGTAATTCACATCCTTGTGGCTAGTTGGTGACTACCAATTTGCATTTCTTAATTCTTTCACTTATTTCACCCAGCCCCCACCAACTTCACTCATCATTTTTTCTCTGCATCTATGAATATGTTTGTTTTTCAGATTCTACATATAAGTAATATTATATATTTGTCTTTCTATATCTGACTTATTTCACTTGTCACAAATAAAAAGATTTCATTCTTTGATGTACCTATTCTTTATCCATTCTTTTTTTGATTAGAGTATTTAATCCATTTAAATTTGAAGTTATTATTGATAGGTATGCAGTTATTGCCATTTTATTGTTTTTTGACTGTTTTTGTAATTCTTTGTTCCTTTCTTATTCTCTTGCTCTCTTCTCTTGTATGTTGATGACTTTCTGTAGTGTTGTCTGGATTCCTTTCTATTTATTTTTTGTATATTTCTTGTACATTTTGCTTTGTGATTACCATGTACTTTGTATATACCAAGCTACATTTATAATAATCTATTTTAAACTGATGGTCGCTGAAATTCAAACACATTCAAAAGTCACTTCCATTTTTACTCCTTAATGTTTATTTTGTCATATTTTTTACTTCACTTGTGTTGTGTGTATTCCTTAATTTACCATTGTAATTACACATGATCTTCTTATTCTTGCCTTTTAACCTTTGTACCAGCTTTAGTGTTGGTTGATCCACTATGCATTTGCCTTTGTGAGAAATTTTTGCTTTGAGATATTTGCATTTTTAATATTTTTTTTCTTATTATTCTTAAAGAATACCTTTTAACATTTCTCATGATACCGTTTTGGTGGTGATGAACTCCTTCAGTTTTTCCATGTCTAGGAAGCTCTTGATTTCTCAATTCTACATGATAACCTTGCTTGGTCATCTTGGTCGTAGGTCCTTGCTTTGCATTACTTGAATTTTGTGCCACTCCCTTCTGGCCTGCAGAGTTTCTGTTGAGAAATCAGCTGACAGTCTTATGGGAGCTCCCTTGTAAGTAACTGCTTTCCTCTTGCTTCTTTTAAGATCCCTTGTCTTTAATTTTTTGGCATTTAATTAGGATGTGTCTTGGTGTGGGCCTGCTTGGGTTCATCTTTTTGGAACTCTGCACTTTTACTGAACTCATGAGTCTACTTCCTTTGCCAGATCACATAGGTTTTGAATCCCTTGCTCTCTCTTCTTCTCTGGCACCCCTATGATGCAATCGTTATTATGTGTGATGTTTCCCAGAGGTCCCCTAAAACTACCTTATTTTTTTAAATTCTTTTTTCTTTTGGCTGTTCCAATTGGTGTTTTCTGCTACCTTGCCTTCTAAATCGTTGATCTGACTCTCTGCTTCATCTAATCTACTGTCGACTCTCTCTCATGTATTATTTCAGCTATCGTATTCATTTCTGACTGGTTCTTTTTTGCGTTTCCTATCTCTTTGCTGATGTTCTCACTGAGCTCACCGAGCATCCTTATAACCAGTGTTTTGAACTCTACATCTGGTAGAGTGCTTCGTTTAGTTCTTTTTCTGGAGTTTTGTCCTGTTCTTTCATTTGAGACGAGTTTCTCTCCTTGATTTGGCTGTGTCTATGTATCAGGTAGATCTGCTAGGTCTCCGAGTCTTGGCAGAGCAGCCTTATGTAGCAGATGTCCTGTGGGGCCCAGTGGTGCAGTCTCCCTGTTCACCTGAGCCTGGTGCTTCGCGGGTGGTCCCTTGTGTGGGTTGTGTGCACTGTCTTGGTATAGTGGAGCCTCGATTGCTGCTGGCATGGCAGTGGGGAGGATGACTGACTGGCTGTGAAGACGGGCCGTAACTGGAGCGGACAAGCTGCTGGGCTAGGGCTCATTCCACGGAGGAGGATTCGTTTTATGGGGCGCTGGTGCCTGCCGAGTCCACCCTCTGGGTGCGTTGTGTGTGGCACTGATTGGGTGGTGCTCTAGTGTCATCTGAAGCTGTCTGCCAGTGTATTGGTTCTGGGGAAGGGCTCCAGTGTAGGCCAAGGTCAGCTGCCATCTGAGTCTGACCTGGGGCCACCTGGTAAGAGCTACAAAGTGATCTGCAGTTGGTAGCTGCCTGTGCTGGGCTTGGAGGATCTCTCTCTTATTTCTTACAATTGTATGTGAATCTACAATTATCTCAAAATAAAACAGAAGAACTAATATTTCCCACCAGAAAGAACGTAGGCGTCACACATTCTCCAAACGCATCCTTTTTATTTGAGGATGACCTCAAGGCAGTGCCCTTTGCGAAAGGCGTCTCTCATCGCCCTATGCATCGAGATCAGCCGTTACTCTCAGCAAAGTACAAAAATACACACGTCAGTGACTTCCGTACAATAAATACATAATCATGCATCCCACAATAAAAGGCACGGGAACCGGTCACTCAGTAGTCATAAAAATTGCTAGCTACATTAACAAAGCCACCCAAATGATCTGTAGAAGGAACTATAACAATATATTCCAAAGGTGAAAACACATAAAACATCTTTAAAATAGTATGCAATAAATATCTCAATTGTTGTATATATATATATATATTAAAAAAGTATGCCATTGTAAACAGCATGTAAACAAACAAAACTCACGTTTTCTTACCATTATTAAAAGTAAGTAGAGCGAAAGTTATAACCTCTGCTCCGTCAGGTATAGTTCACCGGCAAGTGTGCTAAAGCAGTTAACAGGTTTACTCTTTTCTGCAGCAAACAGAGCCCACTGTGTAATAAATAGACACGATGTGCATCTTTCTGATACGAGTTTCAACACAGACTACCAAAATGTAGTTCATTCTGACCTATCAAATCAAAGGCGAAGGCAAAATTAAACCTATCTCTTGCAACATAAGGGACAAAAGGAACTCTATTGTTATGTTTTCAGTACGATGATACATAGGAAGCAAATAGTTACTGATTATCGAAGGGTAAAATCAATATGCTGAACATGAGGGTAAGGTGTCTAGCCTTCTGAGCCTCCTTTTTTGTGGACCTTTTATAATGTGGAACAAAAGGTAAAGCTGTATCGAATTAAGAATTTTTTTTTTTGTCAGAGAACATTGAAATAGTTGATGCTTTAAGCTGATGGGCCATGGGGACTTCAAAATATGCCTGTCAAAATGTAAATATATATATGGCTTTTTTCCATACTTACTGACAATAAAAGGGCAGTTTCTTCCTTCTCATAAGGGAACCATTGCCTAACCATCAATAAACCTTCAGAGTTCACTTTTTATAATCAAATGGTTTTGTTTTATGTATCAGGGCCTTATGGCACACACATACTAGTATATTTGCCATAAGCTTAGGCAAGGATGCTCCATGTTAAATATTATTACTCTCTACTCCCCAATACAAATAACTGAGGTGGAAACATCAACCCTTAAATTCAAATGGAGCCGTGTGTACCAGGAGGCATCTTTTTACATGTCCCCTCTACTTCGGGGTGCACAATGCATACCGCCCATATTTTGGTGTATGTGCCATGAATAGGGATATATGCCTTCCTAGAATGGACTTGAACTTGAACTCACGTTCTATAACCTGTCAGTCTCTCGGATCACACGCAGCGCCTTCTGTTGTGGAAATGGGTTTCTACGGGCTTGATGAGAGATGTACTCGACACATCAGTGGCAAAAATGGTTTGCTGCTGACCTGAAAACACGGAAACTGTGGACACACACACAGGATTAGTTCTACGTGACATGGAGTCTGGTTAGTTTTCTGGTGTGAAATGAGAGCAATTCCCTGAGATACCCTGAGAAATACTTGGTTTTAAAAAAATGTCCTCCTAATGTATTAAGTGGACTGTAGTAGAATAATTACGAATAACAACAAAATCTACTAGAAAAGAGCTTTGTCTTATTTTATTTGTATTCCCAGCATCTAATTGGGTGCCAAGTATAGATATGGTAGAAAATGTCTATAGAGTGAGTGAAGGAAGAGGGCATTTAATCGCATGCATTTTGGACTACTAGTTAACTTTAGAAATTATTAACTTGGAAGAGCTTTTGTGTTAATCTTAATCATAATTTGGAGATGTGGTAGAAAGGCTCTATAAAATCATGAAAGAAAAACACACGGTGGGTGCCGAAAAAATATTACTGAAGATTTGAAGATTTTAATATTTCAAAAATATTGGAAGATTTTAGAAGTGAATTTTTAGTCTATCCTAAAATGACTATGAATCTGTAGTATACAGGTAGTAGTTTTTAGACTATATAATAGGAGAGAAAGATGCAACAGAAGCTCCAAGTTCTCATATCATGCTATAATAAATACCAGCTTTAGCCAAATCTTTAAGTCAAGAATCAGATAGTGACTGAATCTGAATAAAGCCAATATTCATTTCCTTCACCTATATTGAATGGTTCTAACCAGGTTATTCTCATTTTATTTCCCTTAATTGTACTCTGATTTCCACTATAGTAATAATTAAGAGGCTCTCTAGTTGGAAGGGAGCTCGCATGATGGAGTACCACTCCACAGCCAGAGAACGTAGCCAGTGATCCACCAATGGGATCAAACAGCAAGGAAACCGTTTCAAATTCACGTAGTATAGAGAGAAAGTGACATCACAGGGAAAAATGAGATAAAGGAGTCCCGTGTTCCATTTTAACCACTGATTTAAAGAGACATTTTCCTCTTTGGGGACTTAACAGAAAATGTGAAGGTCTTAATTAAAAAAAAAAACAACACTGCTATAAAACAGTTTGGGGTGAGTGTAGAAAAATGACTAACAATTTTTTGAAGATTTTAGAAATAAGTTTTTAGTCCATCCCAAAATGAATAATATGAATCCAGTACACAGATGAAAACGCCCATGACCTAGCCTGATACAAACAGAACTCACGTTGCTTCACTCACGTGTTTAAGCTGATCATCAAGGGACATTAATTTGGGCTTTTAGTTTTCATGCTATAGCTTGGAAGCCTTTCTTTAGATCTCAGGTGGCAGGAGGAAAGGACTGGAAAATTTAGGTAGGATTCACACTTACACAGTTCTTTTTGTTAAAAAAAAATTCCCACGTACTTATATAATTGATAATATCGTGTGCCATTTCTAATTGGGGAAACTGAGGCACCAAAACGTTACAGTTTGTAGAAGGGACACAAGTGAGCCAGTGCCAAAGTCAGTTATGGAATCCAATAAACCTAAACCATATTCCTATCTCCAGAATGACAGATTTCACCTATGCATAATATTGTAAAGGTTAATAATGTTTTGTTGTTTCACAATGAAAGGAAAAACTGCCCTTCCTAAAGATTTCAAGGCTTAGCACATTCACAAAAATCTCTTTCATCTGCATGGTATGCTGACCTATACTTACCAGAGTTCTTCTATGGGACCTAGCTAAGCCCTTCCGTGTACCCATCACGTTTGTCTCACGTGAGACGTACACAGGATTAGGTCACGTAAGCTATCTGCTTAACTGACTTCTGAATTTCAACAACACAATGGAGCCCTCAAGTTCGTTGGTTATTTTGATAAGATGCAGAGACCGTCTAAGACCTCACGAGGGTGACATTTTTTGTTTTTGTGCTTCCCACATATGTCACATGAGTTAAAAAAAAAAAAAAAGCCCTCTGCAAGGCAAGGTGAAAGATATCTAAGCTCAAACTATCCTAAATCTTTCCCCAAATTACAAAGTCAAGCTTCTTTTTCCTTTAACATCCATATTTCTCATATTTTTTCCCTGACTTTAATAACGGCTTGTGCAATAATAAAATTAATATAAAACTTTTCAAAAATTTTAGTAAATTCCTTATCTTGTGCTATAGTTCTTAAATAGTTCACGATTCATCTACTGTTCACACTGTAAGACTATAAAATCAGGTGGATTTAGGGCTTCTTAAAGCCATTTCTTTGGTATTACGACACTGCCTCATGCTAAGTCAGAACTGTTTTTTCTTCAAGTGATTCTGTGTGGTACGCTGTGCCATTACATTTCAGATTTTCAGTTTTTTAAACAGTTGAATAGTGAATACTTTTAAACAAAAATAACTCAAAACTCAATTAAAATCCCATCGACTTAACTGACAGAAACAAACCATTATTCACCATGGTTACTGTTTGTAAAGTAGCCCAGAGTCAAATGCAGACATGTTAAAAATATATACCCTGGAAGCTAGAGCCAGTCGCTGGAGGTGTGTGATATTTTTGGGGTTCAAGATTCTGAATGTGTATTTGAATGTCACATTGCAGTATAATCACTGAGATCTCTTTAACAATAAAAATTGAAAATATACCACAGCAAAGGAGTTCTGGCTTGAAGATAAACTATGTACATATTGGCAAAATATAACAACGAATCCCTTGGCTACATTGAATTCTTAATAGTGATTATTTCATTTTGGCGTGATGCCTTTTTCCATATTTATTTTAAATATGAAAATTATTTTTTTAACAAAGTCCCTGTTATTATTCAGTTACCTGTGATGGTAGAGAACACCATATTTTACAAGATAAAATTGGGCATCTGTTTGACAGAAATGAGCACTTCAAGTACGTAAGTCATTAACAGAGCTATTACACTCTAAGCAACAGCAGTAACGAGAAAAGAGCTAGAATACGCGTTTTGTATAAAGATTAAATTTAACAACATAATAAATAAATGCTCTGATTTATACAACTTGTAAAAACCTTCTACTGATGATTACAAGTAATACTGTCTAATACTGACTTTGCTGATAACAGCACTGCCTTAGATATTCAAAGGTAAAATTCTCACCCCCGAAGCCACAAAATATACAAAGCTGGTTTGTTATTAAATATTTTGTCTGCCAAAAGTCCAGTGAACTAAAAGACATCTTGGCAGTTTGCAGAACCAGCGAAACGATTTTGGTATAAAAAGATAAGAAAACTTTTAATATGAAAATGAATAAAACCAGTAAAAGGAGAAACCTGTTGTATAAATAGACATTTTTAACATAAAAGCGAGACTTCTATCTCACTTGAGAGGAAGAAAAGAATTCGATACAACTTACTTGAAGATGTGAAAATAATGATCATATTTTCCCAGCTCTAGATAAAATATATTACTCCAATTTATTAGTCATCTTCAATATACAATATATAACTCACAAAACTGGGAATGTTACAACACCGAACTCTTTCACAGCAGTAATACCAGTTACGGGAACTGTAAGAAATCTAGTTACATATCAGCTTAATACTCAGGATATTGAAATTGACATGGCTAAGCTGTGGTAAACAATAGTGCAAACAGTCACAAAATATAGTCTTCTTCCTTTTTAGCTTTTATACCTAACCGCGCTATCCTACTGCAACGGCGTCATTAACTGAGTAGAAAACTTACTTTAATACATTTTTAAAGTAACTCTATGTTCCTTTAAGTTTGGCTAAGTTACTCTTGAAATGCAGTTCTTAAGAAATATCCAGACTGTGAATAATAAAGTCCTATGTAATGAATACTTTGTCGCTAAAAGGAAGTATTTTGTGTGACGTTTTTAGAACTTTTAAATAGTGGCTTGGTTTCTATTTTTCCCATGAAAACTTGGAAATGCATAAAAAGATTGAAGAGAGAGGCTATAAATATATGTCAATAGAATGTCTTAGTTTCATAAATGAAATTAATCTGTTCACCTATATTAGTAGTATGTTTTGAAAACGACATGACTGAGTTTAATGCAGTCTCAGCTACTGTTAAACTTCTTTTCCTGAAAATAGCAGAAAGCACACAAATAGGTATAGTCCAGCCGTCTTTTCTCTCACTGTTCCCTGGAATAATAAATCTTTACAGTTTTTATTCTAACAGAATATCTCTAAATAAAACTTGGAGAAAAGAGCAACAACAATAATAAAGATTAAAACTTTATGCTTTGCTTATTATAAAACCAATAATCTTGGCCCTTTGAAAGTTTTGTTTCTTTAGAAAGGCATCCTATTGCAAAGACAAGGTATTACCCATGTGACACAGAGACCGCTATTCAAAAGTCCTTGGGGGGATGCCGTGGCAGAGCAGACAAGTCCCAGGCCCCACTGCACTGGGCTGGGGTCGGGGTGCGGGCAGTGGGAGGAGAGAGAGGGGTGTGGGCAGCCAGGCTACCTGTCTAACACCATTTAGGAATCTTCACTGCTCTCTTTTCAGCTGACCTAAAATGTTTTGCAACTGCCACTTCGGTCATCAGTCTCTAAACCAACTGTTTTGTCCAACTTGCATCTGAAAAATGCAGGATGTGTTTACTTTGAGGGGGGCAGGGCAGGAGAAATGCTACATGTCATGTCAAGGTCGAGAGATGCCATGTGTTTGCAGCTTAATGAAAAACCACATCCTTAAAGAAGTTGCACCTGTACTGTCAGCCCCGTTAGAGGTAACAGGTGAGTTACTTTTGAAGGGTGTGCAGAAGTTCCACGAAAATTTTCTAAGTCGCAGCTCTGCGTGAATTATTTCCTTCCTCGACTCCTGTTAAAAATAACTTCCACGAAGATGAAAGTGGTGCCCTCTTCATTCACAAAAAGTAGCGAAAGCATCTCTAGGCAATGTTTTGGTAAATCATATGAATAGGTAAACACCAAGTGAAGGATTATTGACAACGAGTCACTGGGAAAGATGTTATTGTGGAATTAAGTAATTTGCATTTGGAGCATGGAGAATGTGCTATAGTATTTTTTTCAGGCACTATTTTAAGGAATTATTAGCTATCTGAAAATCAAGATAAGTTAGCCTAATAAGAAAAACAGACTTAGTCTTAACACACATGCCTTTCCTGAGGGTTTCCATGGCACAGTCTCTTCGCTTGCCATCAGTTTGGTCCTTATTGTTTTCATGCCTAATGAGTCACTCGATGTGTGTGCTGCTACGTGTCCTTGAGCATGAACTGTGTCAACAGGATCATCAACTGATAAGAGAAAGTTGAAGGAGCCTGACCCGGTCGGTCATACTTATCTCAGTACATCTGCTTCTGAAATGTTCCCTGTGACTCAAGTTGTGAACAAATGAGAATGTCAGATGAGTAAATGGAGTAAATGGACTAAATGGAGACTGTTGGTGACTTCAACACGGGGTGAGGGGCTGGAGGGAGGCCAGCATTATCGGTAAGGCCGTCTCCTGTGTTCTACCTTAGCTTCCAAAATATAAACACTTGGGTCGGTAGGTAGGGCTCACCTAGAACCAGAATTAGGAATAAAGATTGAGAAGAAAACTCAGCTGGGGTGAGGAAAGAGTTGCAGCTCATGTCGGGGATTAGCTGGAGAATGGATAGGGAACAAGTGAGTTGGGGAGTGAGCTTTTCTGAGACACCTCAGATCTGTAGTCTTTGGAGGGATAAATATCTCTAGACCAGAGCTCATCACCTGACGAATCCTGTTGAAAGGTTTTGATTCAGTAGGTCTAAAGTACATCTGAGAATCTGCATTTCTATAAGTACCCAGGTGATAAGGATGCTTCTGGACCATGGACCATAGTGTTCCAGACCGATGCCATCCAGAATGTTTGCTGGACATCTATGCTGTCCACTACAGTTACTATGCCCTTGAAACATGGCTAGTGCCGTTGAGACACTACATTTCCAGCTCAATTAATTTCGATTTAAACAGCCACAGGTGGCTAGTGGCTGGCCTGTCATTCGTGGGTCACCTCAGCTACAACAATACAGATCACAGTCCCGAATTATGAAATCCACTAATTCTTTTAGATAAGAAAGTTTCTTTTTATAACATGCCAACTGCAAAATTCATTCCTTTAAATCCTTTGCCTAAAATGTCCCTAGATGACCCACAACAGGTGCTAAGGTGGAGAGAGATAGAAGGAGTCACTATGCTGAGGGACAGTTCATGAGGAAAGGGTAGGACATGTCTGTGCCTTTCGTTCTTGTAAAGCAAGTTCTTCCTCAGGAAGATGAGACTGAGAGGAAATGGCCATTGGCTGTGATTCCTCTCCATCCCTCCTCCCAAACTGTCTGTAGGCAGAAGAGCCTCGTGGGAGAAAAGCAGAGGGCGTGGGCTCCTCACCTGGCCCGGCCACAGAGCTGTGATCGGACCCAGGGGGAAGCTGCTCCTCCTTTTTTTCTGTCACCTCATCTGCACTGAGTTCCTCTGTGATACTGGCAGGAACCCACGGAGGCTCTGAGAGCATCATCTTGGCACAGATGTGAGTGAAAGTACTTCTTGGGTCCTACACAGCCGTGCGCAGACAAAGCATACAGGAAAAAAGTGCTCTCATTAAACAAAAAAGGTACCTAATTGCATTTTAAAGGATTTCCCTGATCCCAAAGCCATTTGCGGGAAACCTCTAGCTAACTAGGGATTCCATTAACTGAGGTTTCACAGTCTGCATAACAGCTGTTATCTAAAGGCAAAAGAAAGATGGACACTAAACAAAAAAATTCATCTTACTCTTACATCTTACTCTTCCAAATTGCAAATGTAATAGCTTGAGAATCGTTTCTGTTGGCAAAGGGGCATTTTGGGGGAGCGAAAACCAGTAAGGACATTTCCATTAGTTCATTCTTTTCCACAGTTCCTGCCTCCTCCACCCCAGCTCTCCTTTTTCAGAGAAGCTGGGCAAGGACCTATGATCTCAGCAGGGTTCTGAGAAGCTGGCATCCACCGTTCTGATTTCACAGGGAAGTTTTTTTTGTTTTTTTTTGTTTTTTTTGTTTTTTTTTTAGTCTATTAAGTTACTTGATAGAATTCCATTTATTCACAACTTAAGACAGGTGAAATATATAGTCAGACATACCTGGTCAGGAACCCATCAGGTTCATTCATTTTGAAGGCATCTAAATTTTGTGATTTTACTAGTAGTTAAATACTAAAGTAATAAATAAGAATAAAGTGTCAAATATTTAAACTCCTTGGATATAATCAAATTATATGTCTGACACATTTTAAATGTGTTCCCATCAATACTTCTCTTTAAGCATTCAGCAAATAACTGTCTAGAAAATGTCAATGAGAGTATATTTCATGATTATATGTACGTGTGAATATACATATAAATGTATATGTGTAGATACACACATATCTCTGTGCAGGTATAGATGTGTGTGCATTTTTATCTGTTGAGCACCTAGCTAAAGACTGCTTTATAAAAACTGTCACCACTGGGTCAGGACCCCGTGTACTTCTCTTATATAGCAGAATTTTAAATATTATAATGAACTTTTTGGAATATAATATCTAAAGAAAGCTTATTCAAAGGTACTTTTATGACTTTTTGATATGTATGCCTTTGGCTTTCAAAGATTTGATAATTATAATGTTGACTACTAACGAGCTACGCTAAAACCAAGTGGTTTAGAAAAAGGATAGTAGTATCTACCTGATAGAAGAATTAAGTGAGATAATAATAATAATGTAAAGCCCTTAAGAACAAATTTAGATTTCTCTTGTCGGGAAGTTTGTGTCAGCAGTGACTTTAGCTAGTGGGTGAGTCTGGGTGGCCAATCGGGACACAGATCCCAGGTGAGACTTTGGAGAAAGTCCTGGATGTCAACAGTCTACTGTATTATAAATGCAAACAGAGTATTAAATAACTATGAAACTGAAATGGAAAAATAAGAACAAAATGTGGGAATTTTGGTTGAGAAAGCACAATAAGTGTTAGACAACGTGGAATTTTGTGAAAACATCCGGAAAATTTTCTTAATGTGCATACCTACTAATGTTTATCATTGGCTGACATAAAACCGGCTTGCATACGATGTATATCATCTGTGGATTATGGCACAGACGCATGTTCGCAAATTTTCAGATACAGAATATTTTTTGCAAAAAGTCCACATCAAAGAACAGAAAAGTGCCTCTAGCTAACCAAAAGGTACTTACTTAGGCAGTAATAAATTAATTCCATTGAAACGGACAATACACCTGTTACAAGGTCAGATGTGACATGCGAGGAAAGGAAAGAATTCACGCGGGAACACCATGCGTTAAGATGCACCTTCATTCACAGGACCGTACCCTCTGACCACCGAGCGCTGGGAACCAGAGGTGCTGCCCATCTGACATTCAAAACACATCTCCACTTAAACCTTAGCCTGTGACGTAAGAACGTTCCATCTGCCCCGGTTTCCAGAACGCAAACATTGTGCAATTCCAACTGTTAGGCGATGCGATTGTCTCAGATTCTTCCTACTTAATGTGAGCACATCTGAACGTGTTAGGTTTGCACACTAAGAAAATGGCTTTGTGGAATGTATTTTTTTTTTGGCACAAAAATATGTTCTAATACCTCAAATCAAAATTTTTCACCCACAGCGAAAGACCGAGCCGTCGAGAGATGCTTTGGCGGGCCTTCCTTCTCTGGGCACAAAACGACAGGGACAGCCAAGTGCTTCCAAGAACTCTGTATTACATGGCCATCACTGCCCTTCCGAGGGACAGCGCCGATACGGCGACACCTCGGGCTGGGGAATGCCCCCGCCGAGCTCTTTAATTCCCTGGAGAATTCGCTTCACATGACCCACTTTCAGTATCCCCAGGTCCTGAGATAAATAGAAAGAAAAAAAGAGGAAGATGAGTTTATGGACGAGAGAATTAGCGATTAAATATTTAACTTAGAATTAGCATTCGGTTCATTTCTGTTAGTCTCTATTCGGTGATGCAGGAAGTGAACGCTAGGAAAATACGTTTAGAAAATAAAAATAACCTGATGTTGAAAAATCACCAACCGGTAAAAAATTACATTCTACATTGTAAACTCTTAAATGTAACAGTCTCATAAATCCTATACGATGGCAGTTCTTCAAGAATTAAAATTAGTTTCTCCTTTCTCTCCTCTCTCTTTTTTTTTTTTTTAAAGAAACACAGGTCTTTTTGGGATCTCTGAGAAAAGTGACGTGGTGACCTCAGAGCATCCACCCTTCGTCTTGTGGCAACTGTACATTTCCTTGATAAACTATTAAACTTCAAAGTGATGCCTAATCTTAAAGGCAGATACCAGCCCCACTACCTGAATGCGGAATGCACATGCATTTGGAGTTGCATTTAGAGTCTGGATTTCAGAGCAATATTTAAATATTCTTTATACTCTGTAATGGGTATGGGTAAAAAACTCCTTAAAATACAGGTGTGTGTGGGTCGATGCTGTTCCTCAAACACTTTTTAGCTCGTTTGCATCAGAATTCTTGTTTCTTTAAGAACTATCTTCATATGAAGAACCAAGAAATCTGCAGTTAACTTTCAGAAATTCATGCTGACTGCAGAGTGTGTGGCACAGCAGGCACTCAGCAAATAAATACTTATTGTGGGAACGAATGAGATGCACCCAAGATGGCCAAAATATTCATTTTCTGAAACACTAAGAGCAGAGGTGGAGGCCTCCAAACCCGACAACTTTGTCAAGTGTCATGTGCACCGTGTGTGAAGTCCAATAACTTAACTTTACAGAGTTTTTAAAATGTTTGAAAATTAGTAAAATTATGACTTCCAAAGCAGCCTAGAAAATAGGACTATAAGGAACCATAAGATTATTGTTCTGACAAGATAAAAATGCCAAATATCTCTCAGACTAAGAGATGATTTCCTGTTAAACTTGGAAATGAAGTAGATCCAACTGTTTTAAGTCCACACACACACACACACGTGTGTTCATACTTTCTCCCATGTACTTTACGGGCAATGTGAGTTCTAAAGCAGCACTGCGACTGACAATTCTGTATTCTTCTGAAAACTACTCTTTCCACAGCTAGGACTCTTTTCAAGCCTGAGATAGTTTCGGGGTGACATTTTTACAGTATTGAGCTGATCCTGAAAAGCATTGTCTTATATGATCCCCACAATCAGACTAAGGCAACCGTATGCTTCCTGCCATGTGAGCTAAAACAACAAAGAACAAGGCCAAAACCTAGAAGGTACAATGCCAGCTGCCTGCCACCTGAATCTGAAATCTAAATCCATTTACAGTTGTATATAGATTCTTTGATTTGAATGGAATGTTTTATATTCTTTATCGTTTGTGAAAACTTAGCTCTCTGATGAAGAAACGTATTTAATACTACATATTTTATTTGAGGCCACATGTACATCACATTCTCAAGAACAAACAGATGCTACTCGAAATTACCGCTGTGACGGAATGAGATGAATGTTTTCAGCAGGTACGCTCACTTCTTAGCTATGTTTTCTTTCGTTTGAGTTCAATACTTGGATGTCTTCTAGGAACTGGGTGTGATAAAACTGTACCCTGAGGTGTGCTATGTTTATTTTTTCCATCGTCTTTACTTTTGGCTTTCCCTTTCTTTGGATAAATATGACTAATTTTGCAGAAGCAGGTTTTGTTGATACCCAGTTATCCTTCTGACCACACATACACAACTTGACAAATGGGAAAAAAAAAACAAAACTAAAACCAACTCAACAACTGTGTTGTTATCATTTTCTTGGACGCCCCTCACATTTTCCTACTCCCTTCCAGGAGGGAAAATAGTGCAATCGGTTCATTTGTCTTTGAAAGCACATTAGAAATAGTATCCCTTTCCCACCTGCAGACTGTCAAATGCCATCTCCAGCTGTTTTAGAGATACGGAAGTAACACCTGAGCCAAGCGCTGAGCGGGACTCAGCCAGGTGACAGGGAGGGGGAGAAGCATATGGAAGTGGGTACCCTCCTACGGTGAGAACATTGTTTAGTATTTTTAGGCAAACAAAATAAGGCCGGGGGCGGGTGAGGCATGGCGCAGCCAGGAGGCAGGGGTTCACACCGGGCTGCGTGAACAGCAGAACCTGTCAATCTCAACAAGATCGAGGCTTTATTCGAACAGAAACAGGAAACCACGGAGAGGTTTTGGGCAGGAAACTGACGAGCCTGACGTTAAATGGCCACTGTGGTTTCGATGTGGCTGATGGGATGGAGAAAGAGCAGCAGTGGAGGGGCCGGTCAGGGATTGGGGAGGACTGGGGACCCCGTGCAGGTGAGCGGGTAGGGCGGTGTGGAGACACTGGGCGGAGACATGGGCGGGGACTGGTGTCAGCCTGACTGGGGGGTGGGCTTCCTGGGTGAGGGGAGGGGCTATGTATGGTCCTGGGTTTCTCTGGCTGGAGCCCCTGGAGAGAGAGGGGGTGATTTACTAAGACTGGAGCACGGCAGGAGGGGCAGAGCGGGAGAGGGGCGGGAGGCCACGTGTACTGTGAAGGTCAGAGGGGTACCAAGCGGTGGTCCACAGATGGACGCTCCGGGGATGGGGGCGTGACAGAGGGGATGCAGTTGGCAGCCACGTGGTGGCCGCGTGGAGAGAAAGGGCAATTAGGGGGATCATTTTATAAACAATATAAAGGTCTAACCACTGGGTCGTATACTTGAAACTAATAACATTTTTTTAAAAAAAGTGTGGTTGTGAACACATCACAACGGACATCGCTGTGTGACAGCCAAGTGTCAAGGAGAGTTGGTGAAATAATCGGAAAGTTCACAAACGCGGTCGGGGCTGGAAATACAAACTGTGAACCTCTGATACGATATGTTCATGGATAGCATTCGAGGCAAAGGGCACGGATAAGATCACCCAGGGGGCGGGGACCCTCCCTTTCAGAGTCTTTATTCTGAAGGGTCTGCCCTCTTGGACACCACAGCCACAGAGACCAGGGTGGGGCTCGTCCCCAACGGTCACTGTTGCGTTTGACAGAAGGTTTTTTCTGTAAAATCATTTTTTTCTTTCCCCATTCCATCACGCCTCGTTTTAGAAGCAAAATAGTTCAAGAGGAATGTCAGTGCAAATTCCTAAAGAAAAAAAAAAGTTTTACAGGAAAAAAAAAAAAGCAGTTTGCATTAAAAATAAAAACAATGCAGAATCGAAAGTCCCTTGAAAAGCTAAAGAGAAAATTTACTAAAATAATTCTCAACCATCTCCTTTTTACTCAGCCAGCTCCTATCACTCTAACTTTGACTTATTACATGTATAAGTCCTGTAAATATTAGCTTTGCTCACTGTATTTGTATTTAATATATGTTTGTATATGTGTGTGTATACACACACATACACACAGTCTTTTCCTAGAATGTATGCTTATTCGTGGCAAATGAAATGCAAGCTTCTGGAGGGCAGACAACTTGTAGGAAAGCTGGCATAACACAGTAATCAGCAGCTATGTAATAAATATGGCTGCCTGCTGAGGACAGCAGAAGCTATACATTATGTTGGATATAATGATACCCTACATTAATTTTTTTTATGCATTCACTTCAAGTTTTGAAGTCAATCTTTACGCACTCTAACACTATCTTTTGCTGCGTTCCAGATTTTGGCCTCTCATCTAAGGCAATTAATTAATCTATGATTTTGATTTCATCTGATCTCGGAAGCTAAGCAGGGTCGGGCCTGGTTAGTATCTGGATGGGAGACCACCTAGGAAGACCAGGTGCTGTGGACATAAAAAAATAAAAAATAAGGGATCGTAAGCTGACAAGGTCTTTGCAATCTGTGAGGTCAACCAAGGGCTGCTTTGCCTAAAAAAAAAAAAAAAAAAAAAATCTATGATTTCATTATTATTCTGGCTAAAAATGTTTAGGTATAAGTGACGTTCACTTTTGATGCACTATAACTAGTTGTATGACCCTGTATTATAAACATGCAAAACCATATTACCCGGTATCTGCTCAAAGCTCTATGCCAGCACATTTGCAGATAAAGGCGTGACAGTTCATGAATTTGGTAAGAACTTCCTGTGTCACAATTCTATGCATTTCAGAGCCTCGTCTCTAGAAAAGGGATCATCCAACAAATGTTGAAGGCTTTGTCGGTTGTTTATTAAGCAATCTTGGAATTTTAAAACTGGCAGCATGTGGCATAAGAAACTATAACGACACAATCTCACTCCTACGCCTGGGGCTGAATAGCCACTGTGGCCATCTCTGCTGCTGAGCCTTCACTCAAGGAATTAAAGAGAAGTGCTACGAACCATGAACGAATGGCTCTCCTTCTCTGTTGTGAGTGACAAACAGGCTCTGAGCCGCTTTCTAGCAAAATCGAGGCAAAGTTTTTATTTATTAAAGAAAATAATTTTTTTGAGAATAATATGATTTTAACAGTAAGTCATAAAAAGGAAATTTGAATTTACTGACCTAGTTATCTTGTGACATCTGAGAAATTGATTTAGAAACACAATAAAATCACAGGGTTATAAGTCCCTCATCTAGTTCTTGTTATATTAATAAGGCTTTGTTATTAGTATTTTGAATTAAGTTTTAGTTGTTAACTTTCTAGTACATTTTTAAAGACATTTTCAGCAACAGTTGTCCCCGTTCATGCTGATCCAATAGAATAAGCCCATTTGGAAATATGATTTATTTAAAAATATCAGCGTAGAAGAATAGCCATACCAGCGGATGCAGAGAAAAATTACTAAAGTCACGTAAGCTTTAGCTATACTAGTAGGAGAATGATTTTGAGAGGAAAATATTGCTGATATTCTTGTTTAAAAAGCATACAAGGAGTCTGGACCACAGGACAATGCATATTAGCTTACTGCACGTTTGCATAACATAAGCCAAGCTTTAAGCACATAACGGAAGAGGTGCAGGAGAAAGGACTCTGTTACTGCAAGAAAAATTTCAAGAGCAGAAGGTAGCACAAAAGAAATACCTTAAGATCCCGCCTTTCCAGCTGCAAAAGTTCAGCCCCTCTGATGTCATGGCGGATGAAGGTTTCCTTGTACTCTCCCAAATTGAGCAGATCCAGCCAAGCAGCAACTTCCTCTGTGCCCCATTTCTGAACTACCAAAGTTAAGAGCAAAACCCCCTTAATTTCTACATGCTCAGTGCATTACAAAGCAAAGGTTGGCCAGAGAAGATGCACAACAGAATACAGTGGCAGTGCTAGCAAAGGGCAAGGTTAACAGTGATGTTTCAACAACACTGCAATTCCATTTTTTTCTCATGCACGTTACAGACTATCCATCAACACGAGGATCTGACTACACAAAGCCATGCACTGCAGTACACCTGTGTCCTTAGCTTTAGCTCAATCTCCTCCTTTAAGCCACCCAAATTACATAGTGTGCATAAGAAAAGTAGTTCTCACGATTAGAATCAGTAGTACAAGGTCTAGCAAAGTTTTGATAATTTCCTTAAGACCACATATGAAACGACAGTTTAATTAGCTACCAATGCTAATTCACATTTGAAATCTGGCATGGGGTGCTCAGTTTTGCAAACACCTATTTCAGGTCTTGCTGACTTCAAGTATTTATTGCCTTTACCGATTCTATGACTATTGATAAATATAAAAACAATGGATCGTTAAATCGATTTAACATCGTTTAAAAACTGTCAACGCTATTCAGCGTTGATTAGTTGGACTGCTGTTTTTCAGTCTGTATCATCATTCTTTTATATATTTTATTCCACACCGATTAGCTTACTAAAGCCTACTTATTTGCCATATTTGGTTTTCAAATGCCCTTCAACAGCTGCTTTTCAAGAGCTGACTTTTGAGTGCCCCAAACCAGGTGATAGATCACTTTTGAAAATGAGAACACTAACTCAGAAGCCTGGCAAACCGATTTGATTGTGAAGGGCACGTACCATCTTAGACACAGAACTCGAAGGTGCTGCAGCATGAAACTGAATCTCTAGGGAAAAGCGGGAAGGGAACCAGAAAGACAACTTCGAAGGGAGAGTTTAATCTTTCTCGTTATACTGAGAATGCCAACGTCCCAGTGGGCTGTCATTACCGAGGGCTGGAATGGTGCAGTGAGTCCTTAGAACAGGAGAAAGAGGATCTGTAACTTTAGGTAGGAGATCTATTTAGCAAGCTAGAGGAATATAGTAAAGTTTCTATGTTCCAGTTATCAAAATGATCTAGATTTGGAACTACGATGAAGAAGAACAAGTTACACGCTGATGCCTCGAACTGATGTTGAGCAAGATAAAGACCCATCGAAATGGATGCGCTGACGTCCACCCAACGCAATAGAAGCACGTCAGCGACCACCTCGTCTCCCTTTTCAAACGACGGACTCTCACTGCTATTTGCACGTGTGTAAGGTGTGATACCATTTTTACTACAGTAAAATGGGCATCCCATAATCCCTCGTTCTGACCGCTTTACAGTGGCATTTAGTAGACACAAGCGCTGCGTGATTGAGCACCTCGATCTAGTTCCAGGGCGTTTTTGTCGCCTTGGCGACGTCGCTCTCGTGAGTTATGTTCCCATTTGGTTCCTCAGTCCCTGCCGGTGCGGGCCACCTACCAGGCTGCGGGCTCGTCTTCTGCTTGGGGGCCTTTTCCTTTTTGAACTTGGGCACGATGCGAAACACCGTGCTCCTGCTGTTCCTCTTGGCGCAGTCCACGGGGGGCTCCTGTTGGCAGCGAGAAGAGGGTTTGCTCAGGAGTGAGAAGGAAAAGATGTTCTAACGTCAGCGACGGCACAGGAATAGGCTACAAACGCAAAGCATCATGGATGGGATAACTTAAAAAAAAAAATCTCAGTGCCACTGAGAGTGTGCCGATGCGTGGAAGCGACCTTGGTCCCCCTAAGAGCCCTTTCTTTGCTTGCTTGTTCGAGAACAACACACATGCGAGGAGAAGCTAATAGGATTAATTTTCCCCTGGATATCTCTATGACGAAAGATGAGTTTGAATTCTACTGTCGTAAAGTCTTCGTTTATAAAGAAACAGGCTGAGTCTTACGTACCTCGTCCTCATTTGGGTGTAAGATGTAATACAGCCACGGGATCTCTCTTAGCTTCTGTAACTCCATCTCCACACAATGTAAGGCACTGGACACCCGCTCTTCGTGTGGCGATTCTAAATGCTATTCGCCAGCAGGGGAAAAGACAAAGCAAAACGACACTCAGTGCTGGGCTCCTAGAGAACAAATTATTTTATTTTGACAATAAGCATCGTCATTTCTTATTAGGCTAGGTTATATTGTTGTTATTGTTGTAGTTGTTTTTAATATAAAGGGATATAAAAAAGAGAAATTATCTTATATTGAGTTCATTGGCAAAAAAAAAGTCTGGATAGATTTATCTTTACTTCCCATAAATGGTATAGGTAGCTAGTGTGACTTCTGCACTAGTGAGTAATCTCATTATTCTACTTCTTTGTGGCAAAAATCCTTCCGATTTACATATTAGGTGAACAAACAATAGTATCTTTAAAATTGGTCAAAAATATATCATATATTAAGAACTACCTGGCACAAAAATCTCATGAAAAATTAAAACAATAAGTTTAAGAGAAAAAAAAAAAGCCCCGTGAATCTCAGAAAAATTGGGGATGAAAAGTACTATAAATTAGGGCAAAGCAAAAAGTGAAATGGCTTGTAATCTGGAAGAGAGTTTAGGAACTTTAAAGAGATTTTGTCGGGTCACTTATTTATCCACCCATTCGAAGCAGCCTTTAAAAAGCACTTACAAATTCAATAAGCGAATAAAGATAAAATGCACACCGTCCTGTGCAGAACTGGAAGGGAGGTGACTAAATTCAAGTCCTGGCCTTTTACTAACTAGGAGCCCAGGGACAGGTCATTGACACAGGGGTCTTAGTTTCCTCCTCAATACACAGTAGAATGTGACTAGGGTATTTCTACGGTCTCTTCCAGGTAATCAATACTTTAATAAATTACTTGACGATTGTAGAGTGCTACACATAGATTCACGGAATTTTATAATAAAGTTCAGAGAGTGTTACTGTTCTTTACTATAGATGTTATTTTTTTCCCCTTATTATTTAAGGTAGCTACCATTTTTAGTAGTTAATAAAAATATGGAGATTCTCCACTCAGTCATATGAGATTTACTTCTTTCTTTTTAGTCTATATTTCTTATAAAATTGATGAAATGGTTACTGCATATTAATTCTAGAATCAAAGCAAAGAGCAAGCCTGCTCTCAAATATGATGGACTCTTGATTGTGATACCAATATTGTCAAAGGTTTTGATACAATTTACTGGTCTACATTTTAAGCCAAATATCCATTTTTTTGAAAGTGGCAGAATAATTACAAGTGTGTATGTAGCGGGGGTCTATATTAACATAATTGATAAATATTAAGCAAATAACACTCAATGGATACTTTCGGCATAGAAAATTACATAGAGTGAGTTATGCTTCTAGTTCTTGTCAATCGGAAATTATCTTAAATATACTTCCAATAACACAAAAAATACATGTTCTCCATCCAAAAAGTGGAACCCAAGTCACAGCTCAGGGGATTTCCTATAGGACTAATTTTAGAAGAGCAGCAAGAAGATTCCGGTTAACAAAAGAGGTACCAACAATTGCCAAAAGATGGGTTTAACTGAAAGATAGGATCAAGATTTCTTCCCACTGTTTCTCCTAATTGCCATAGCAGAGGCAGCCACTGCTTGCCTTAAGGAAGTTGCATTTCCGTTTCCTCTGGAAGTACGTGAGGGCAACGGACTTCGGGCAGCCCTTTGGCTTCTATTTTCAGAGTAAAGGATGCTCTGAGGGCAGCACTCTCCCGGACCCCAATCAGATCCCGGCCACAGTCACTCATTAGTTAGGTAGGCTAACTACCCAACTTTGCCCATCGTGGGAGGTATCAGGACCCTTATGATCACTTTGACTTAAGTGTATCTTTTCCAAAGCCAGAGATAAAATTACATTCAAGCGAAATTGTTTAAAGATCATCACCTATCCATCATCAGAAGTGTTACAAGTTAGAAAAAATAGCTCCTGCATTAGGCAGGCCGTGTGTAGTTACAACAGCACGTGTGACTAACTCACAATCAAACGCTAGGTGGCAGAAAGATCCAACATGCTAGAATGTTCAAAAACAGTGAGCGGATAAAGGCTGTTGGCAGGGCCAGGGCTCCGGGGAACCCAGGCAGGACATCTGCGGTCCTCTAGCGCTTACACTTAAGGTCCAGGGACTGCGGTCAGATTCACACTTGACCTAAACTTCATTTCCCGCACCAACCTGAGTTCATCTAGGTATATCCATACAGGTATACCTAGGCCAAGACGTCATCTCATTTTTAAATGATAAATAAAATAGGGATGGAGTTTTCAAAATGTACATAATAACAGTAAGTTAAAAAAATATATATTTATAAACATTTCTTAAGGACAATCATTTATCTAAGGAATAAGTTTGTTCGTTCTTGAAATTTGGTTCTTAAACACTGAGTCTAGAAAGTGTCATCTTCTAAGCAAATCTAGAAAACCATACCATATTTTAATATTACTTTTGAGAACAAACCATGATTTCTCCTACTTTTTTTCTGAAATAATGAGTTACCTGTCCCCAAGGGCTGTCGAGCACACTTTATAAAGCTCGATCGAGTCTCTTGAAGCGGGCACCTAGAGGGGGAATCTCTGGTTAGCCTGAACTGTAGCTCCCAGGTTTAGCCATATCTTTCCTTGAAGACAAAAGCTAGGCCAAAAGGAAGCGCTAAGGATGGAGACCTTCTCTAAGGAGAAGAACCTGACAGGTGCGTTCACGCTCCCTCAGGTAAGACCCATACATGTATCATCACGCTTCTGTGCTCGATCATTTCTTTTCCTTACCAAAGGAACCCTGCCAACTAGCAAAGACTCCGTTTCATTATAGAGCGCCTTCACGTTGATGGCTATTTCCACGGCCGTGCCTCTCGTAAGACTCTGGGAAAAAAAGATCAAAGACAAGCAGTTCTGTGTGAAAGCGGGATTCGATCACCCCTTTAAATTTCATGCTTCTAGCTTCGCTTTACATCACAAACATAGTTTAAAATCTACCAAAGTTCTATCATTATGGAGCAAATTTCACAGTCCCATTCATTAGCGTAATTACTCTTCTAATTCTTCCATCGCGGAACGGAAAGGATGCACGGACTACGGTGAGCACACGGAGGACCATGTGTCCTATAGACAAACACGTATGTGCTCGCATCAACGTACACGTATTCTTGTAAAAAAAAAAAAAAAAGTTAAGCCAAAGGGAATTATATTCCGCAAGGGGTATTATCTGGTTATAATTAGTCCCATCCGTGACTCTCAGCAGTTCCAACCAGAATGCTTTTCAGACTTTAACTCTGAGAACCAGCACTTATTTGTATATTAATTTAGGTAACTTCAATTGAATAATTAAAACAATAAAATCATGCTATCTGTTGTGTCTGCACTCTAGCCTTTTATCATGTATCACATTTTAAAAGTTATATTCTATCTACTCTATTAACTTTTACATAAAAAAATTTTTAAAAAGTTCTAAAGTTTTAAGTCCTACGTTAAAGTTATCAAAGTTACCGATTTCATAAAACAAAATGAAGTAAAAATAATTTTAGCGCGCGACTTCAGAGATGAACGGACATCTTTAATAGAACGCATGATATCTAGATTTGTTCTTTATCAAGGTGCGGGGGAGGAGGTAAAACAAGGAATAAGGATTTTGTTAAAGGGAGAAGAAGTAGAAGGAAGATGGCAAGGTGACAAGTAAGTGACTGAAAGTGAAATAGAGAGAAAGAAGAGAATTTAAGAGCAGAGATGGAAAAATAGCAGGAAGAGGAAAATAAAAAGAAAAATTTGGCCACGAATTTACCCTAAGCTTCTGGCAGGGACTCATGCGAACAACATAATGTTTCTTCAAGGGCATGGCACGTTAGAGCATCAAAACACACGCGTAACACGCAGGCCCTGTGGGATGAGAATCCCCCAGCGGCTCCTCACCTCTGGGGACCGGGGATTGGCTTTGTTCAGGGCGTGGGAGCAGGCGTTCACGGCGTGGGCCAGCTCCTGCTCCAAAAGGCAGTGGATTGTAGCTGCATCACAGATCCTGAAAGCGAAAATGAAGCAAAGGAACAAAAACTTTTGTGAGCATTGCTGATTTTTCTGAAGCATAGAAGTGGTAGGATAAAACAAGTAAAAAAAAAAAAGGTTATTAAGGGAATTAAAAAAAAAATGACAGCCCAATTGTGAATGGCACAGGGTAGATTTACAAAATTCAAACCCCATTGCAACAACAAATACTAAACTCCAAATCTTTATATAAAAAGCTGGGCTTCGAATCAGAGATAAACATATTGAGCTGCTAATTGGAAAAAACAAAATATAGTCACACTTCGTTTTTCAGCATCGTTGGAGAGTGAGAGGGGTCCCCCAAATTGTGACAGTGGCAACTTATGTTTTATTCACTGAAACTTCAACTGGAACAAATACAACAGATAAGGGGAAGGACACTGCTGTGTTTATCATCTATATGCCAAGCGCTCTAAATACATTATCTAATTTAATATCCACAACGTAAAAGGCAGCTGTGATGAACCCCCTCCGTGTATAGATGAAGAGACTGAGGCTCAGAGAAGTTTGGTATGTGCACAAAGCTGAGAAGTGACAGAGCCAGGATCTGAACCTAGGTCTCTCCAACTCCAGAGCCTGCTGTGCCTCAGTCCTCTGGAACCAAAACCTTCAAGGATAGTCCCAAAAAGACAAATCCTGGAGGGCAGGAAGGCCAAGGAAGAGAATGGAGGAAAAGTTCTGCCAATGATAAGGAATGACGAAAGGTTTGCAGCAGAGCGAGAATGCAGACTGCTCAACCCCTCTGCGCTTCTCGCATCTTCCAGGAGAATGATCTTCCATCTAGAAAGGGTAGAATAAAAAAAAAAAGAGACAGAGCCCTGTATTGCTGAATCAAGAGTAAAAGAAAGAGTATAATTCCCAAGAATCAAGGATCATACAACTGGTGTCCAGAGCCTAACGGGATGTACAAATGTCACCTCGGCATTGCTACTAACCTTGAGAATCAGGAAGGTTATTTATCGGAATAGAGACGGTTCAATGGTATTCTAATTTTCAAAGGAAGAGAAAGAGGTGAATTAACTTCATATCAACATTTCCAACCTCAGCTGAATCTCCTCCTAGATATTTGCAACAAAACGAATAACTCCAACATGGAATCCACTGTTTTCTCTCTCAAACTCTGCTCCTCTTCCTGACAATGACACACACAACACACACACAACGACGACCCCATCAAAGGCACCACAACCCACCCGGCCGTTCACTAGAAGCCTCAGGGTCATCCTGTCTAATTCACACCCAGATGTCAATTTTGGATTGGAACCTATCTGAAATCTCTCTTCTCCTTTCCATCTCTCCTGCCTCAGCCCACCGTTTCGGGTCAAGCCCATTCGGACAGTGCTGAGCCCGCCCAAGCTTTGCTGTCCTGCAGACGATGGTCCACGCTGCTTCCAGACTTGTCCGGATAAAGATCTGGCCTCTCCTCATCTCTATATCCGCATTTTCTACACCAATGTATCAGTCACCCCTGCACGCACGCTGCTCTGGGCCTCCGCCAGGCTGGCTCCCTGGCTTAGCTTGCTCTTTCTTCTCTACTCTTCTCTCTGCGGACAGATTACTTCCTCTGGGCAGCTGTCCCTCACTGTATCTGGCCTCCTCTGTATGACCACAGCACCCCCTGAGTGACCTGTGACCACCTCAGCCACACTTCTCCCCGCTACTACTCAGCCAGCAAATTATGGAGCCGGCAACGCAGTCACCTTGCCATCCCAGTGCCCAGAATGCTGGTTAGCACATGAAAGAGGCTCGGGATACTTGTTGAATACTAAATGAATAAATTCTGAAAACTGATGAGTAAGCCTGATTTTCGTCTTTTGCAAATTAAAAAAAAAAACAAAAACTGATGGGGAACCAAACTCAGTTGACCAAAAGCAAGTCTGGCCAAGCTTCACTTCCTTTTTCCAATGAGGTTATTTGGTTAATTGACGGGATGATAATACAGGAAGTAGATTTTGGTTTCAAGAGAGTGCTGTAGTTCTATTTTTAATTTTTGAGGAAACTTCATACTCTTTTCCATGACGCATTAATTAGCTTGCCTGTAGCCATTTTATACTATAAACATATGTTAAACCATTGCATGGTCTATATTAAATATATATCATTTTCATGTCAATTATACCTCAATAAATCTGATGGAAAATTGGACTCCATAGTAAGCTGTCTGTTGACTCTAAAAGAGATGCATTTACTCGAAGACTAGTATCTCTATGGATAAGAAGCTAAGGTGTACATAATGCCGTTATTATGATAACGCAGCTAAGTGGACTGAGCTGACTAAATAGTCATTTTCTCGATGTTTCTTCTAAGCTACTTAGTATCTGGCAATTACCATATTTCATTCTAATGTTGAATGTTGCTATCCACCAGTCGGGAGTATATATCTTTTCTTTTACACCTCTAACATCTCGTACATTCTAGGAGTCCAACAAATATTTAAAGAGGAGAAGGAGGAATGAGATGGGGGAGCAGATGGTGTGTCGGAGGGAGGGGAAGGGAGGCTGGGATCCCTGGGGCCACTGAGCTCTGCTTCCTTCTCTGCTTGTCCGACAGTCTAAGCGGTCCCTGGATGAAGGTACGGACAGGACAGAACAGCTGCCATGGACAGAACCCAAACTATGCCAGACATGCGGTGCTAACCCGCGCTGTGGATGGTGGGTCTCATCTAACACTGACCGTGACCCGATCAGGCGGCTCTCGTCACCCTCCATGTGGCAGATAAGACTCAGGAAGAGAGGAGAGAAGACAGTTAGTTGTCCACCATTCTCCTCCCTTCTGACGCTCACTTCTGGGTCACAGTGATTTTCATCTGCTTCACACTCCCAGACCCATTTTTTTTTCTCTTCTCTTTCTATCGACTGAAACCAGTTTCTGTGCAGTCCTGGGGCCACGTGATCATCAGGCGGAGGTGGATGCTTGGACCCTTCCCAGCCACCTGCCCCCGCCCCTCCTTGGGGGGCAGGATTCGTGTTTCTACTTCCTTCTCCATTCCATTGACATTTAATGCAGAGTTAACTATAAGGCACGGAGGCAGCAAGGGGAAGGCGAGGATGTGCACCTCTTCTAGCTGTCCCCCCACAACGGAAATGACCTATGCCACTGATGGAGGGAACCGGCCAGGGCCGGTGGGGGGCCCCAGACCTGGTGATGAGCTCCTCGGCCGCCTGAGAGCACAGTTGCATCTGCGACACCTCCTCTGTAGCCAGGTCGATCGCGTGCTGGATGTACAGATGCGTTCGGAGAACTGGTTTACCAGAATCGCACTTCTGTTTATCTTCCCAAGATTTCAGGGTGCTCTCGAAGGCCTATTCAAAATCAATGTCGCGATGGATTTGTCAGGTGAGAGCTCTGAGGCCCAGATCAATATGTATTTCGATGCTTTGTGAATGACTTGGAAACGACTATTTCTTTTTTCCCCAATCGAACACCTCATTAAATAAATCATAAGGACAAAACACAGACTTTAAAAGTTTTCCAGTGTATCACAATAAATAAGAAGTGATGAAATGGATGCTGATGAATATATCACTAAAAAGTTAAAAAACAAGACAGTTTCCATCTTTACTATTGTATGTATAATAGATGGGAGGGACATTGGCAATCTTATTTGTTACGTGTGTGACCTTGACCGTGTGCAAATATTCCGGAAAAGGCAAAACTATAGAGATATTGTAAAGACCGGTGGTTGCCAGGGGCTGGGGTAAGGGAGGGAGGGGTGAATAGGAAGACACAGAAATTTTTAGGGCAGCAAAACTATTTTGCATCTTTTTGTAATGGTGGGTATAAGTGATTAGAAATTCATCAAAGCCCACAGAACATATAACACAGATAGTGATGTAAACTATGGACTTCAGTTAATATTACTGTATCAGTATTGGCTCATCACTTTTAATAAATGGGCTAATATAAGATACTGATAATAGGGAAATTTAGGTGCTTGTTGAAGAGGTGATGAGGTATGCGAGAACAGAATTAGAACTCTTTCTACTTTCCGTTCAATTTTTCTGTAAACGTAAAAAAAAATTGTGCTATCAATTTTTTTAAAAACTAAATCCATGTTTGTTCATATTTAAAACCACAGGGACTTACATGTCAGATTTAAAAGACAATTTAAATACCTTTCCTTGGTTTCTACTTTTTCATAACGAGGTAAGATCTTTTTAAAACAGGCCTGATAAACCCGAGAAGAGCGTGTGCGGTACGCACCCTGTCCCTCGTCAGCATCTGAGCTCTGTTTTTGTGCACGATTTTGATAATCCCCGGAGGCTGCACCCACGCTTCGCCATCCACCTGGACTGGGACTCCCTCGTCGCCAAAGATGGTGATTTTTACTGTACGGCACTGAAATAAAACACGTCATTTCAGAGTGCAAATCCTCCCGAGACCCTGGCACCCGGTCTGCATTCGCGCTTGACCTTGAGTCCATTCTGTGGGACGCCAGGATGTGATTTCGCACTTACAATGACACAGTAGCAACTGACATGACGAGAAAGTCACTATTCTACCGATGAACACACAGCGAAGAGTCATTAGCGACAGCTTCCCCCGGGGCCTGGGCAGTGAAGGAAGGCAGGGTCCAGTGGGAAAACCAACCTGGGCTATTCGGTGATGCTGCAGCTTGATGACCCTGGACACCGCCATCTGCATGCTGTCAAATACTGCGACGACTTCTAAGATCTTGTCATCGAACGATGGTGCGGCAAATATCTGAAAGTGAATACTAATTTACGCTTCCACTGACAGAACGGGGGGTCAGCTGCAGTGGCACATCAAGCAACATAAACGCTGCAGTATACTTACCTTTTTGAAAAGCCATCCGAATAGTAAGCAAGAAAGTCAGTCGATATTACTAGGAAATGATCACTCAAAGACCAAAAAAAAAAAAAAATCCCTGAAGATGACCCACGTGGCTATAATACTCATGCCCCTCATAAAGCACTCTCTGGACTAGTAAATGATTATATTTCCAAATAAGTCATCCTGGTATAAAATGTATTAAATACCTATTCATAGATGACTCAGAGGTCTCGATAAAATGATGCATGTAATTTTAAAACCTAAAATCTTGGAAAGGTGACACAGATTTCGTAAGGTCAAAGCTAGCACACACGGGGACAATCCAGGTCACCTGCAATGCTCTCTGGGCACACCCCCAAGGTGTTACGAGCAGTGTGCATACACGTGTACGTCCTTCTCATGACAAGTCGTGAGAATACGGAAGTGGAAACCTCGGGATAAAAATCAGATAGGCTTACTTTTGCTTTGATGCTAACTTCGTTTACACAAAATTAATTTAACCTAAAAATTTTAATTTCTCCTGTATCACTTTGTTCCTTTTACCGTCATTTACCATGCATAAATAATTACGCCTCTGGAAAAAAAAAAATCAGAATGAAGCGGTATCCTAATTAAATATTTTCGTTGAAAATATCAGGACACAAATTTGTGAGCATTGATAACTCCTTATCATCTTTGTTATCAGACAGCCTCGTTTTAAACCCCATCTCTGCTGCTATATAACTGTGTGTACTTTGTGTCAGTTTCTTCATTGATATAATTTGATGAAAATTGTAGGTATTAAATAATGAATGTGTAACTCTCAGAACACCGCTTTGAGTACCTACTCCACTCCATAGGTAGGTAGGTGGGTAGGTAAGTTTAAGGAATGTTAGCTTTTTAAAATCTCACTGATTTCTTTCCCTTAAAATATTTAAGAGTAGTGACAGGCTGACAAAAATTTGACTGCTAGTGTGAGTTTTTATACTCCAGTAGGATTAGAATATAGTCCTATGAAAATTACAAATAGTTTCCAATTTATTTTATACTTGAATCCTGCCTACTTATTTAAAAGCCCTGAGAAAATGGATCTGTGAGAACCAATATATCACAAGTGTGAAAACGGAAGGCCTACCATTCAAACAAAGATCGTGTTATACTTCTCATTTTTATGTTATATTGACTTTAATAATTGCTCTCCCTTCTTTCAGATAGTATTTTCAGAACAATTACATTTTTTAGGTTGTGGTTTTTCCTTTTTTTAATATAGGAAACTATAACAAGAAAAAATGAAAATAGTCCTAAATTTCAAGGGCCAAATGAGTCCTCTTGACATTTCAAAAAATTAAAAAAGATAATATCACATAAACTTAGAAAATTAAAAGTACAGAAAACTATTTCGGTAGGTAGAATAATGTTGCCCTCCCTACCCTAAAACTATCCATATGTCCTGATCCCCTGCACCTGTGAATATTCCCTTACATGCCAAGAGAGACTGTGCAGATGTGACTAAATTAGGGACCTCGAGCTGGGGAGATTATCCTGGATGAAGTGGGGGCGGGAAAGATGGTGTAATCCCAAAGACATTAAAAGTAGAAGAGGGAGGTGTGGGGGGGGCAGCAGGATGCCACACGAGGAAGACTCAGGCCGCCTTGGTGGACTTTGGCGATGGAGGAGGGGGCCACAAGCCAAGGAGCGTGGGCGGCCGCTAGAATCGGCAAAAAGCAAGGAAATACTTACATCATCCTCTTTAGTTCCTCCCCAGAAGTTGGTGCCTCCGGCGTAGCTGGGGATGTTCAGCACTGCTATTCCTTGCAGACTGGGGAGAGGGATGTACTGGCCGTCGCACTGGAAGGTAAGAGGCTTCGAGGTTAGATGCAAAGGGCAGAGCCGCTAGCGTGGAAGCCACTAGCACACCACACACAGAGGAGGACGGAGGGAAGTGTGCTGGGAATGTCTGCTCTCCTGCAAACAGATTCCTACACACTACCTCAAAGTGGAAATAAGTACAGCAGAAGTTGTTATAGAAAACCAAATTAAAAAAAAACAAAAATAACATTTTTACCTCTTCTTTCAACCCAAATCAGGCAGTATTTTTCTTGAGCTTTTTTCCCCAACTCACTTATGATATCCTCACTTGTACTACCATCTCCTCTGTACTTATAGGAAACATTCTTTTGAAAGCAGCATCCGTGATGACCCTGGGTCCTAACCACCTCGCCTGCACCTCTCACAACTCCTGGTGTTTTGCTGGCGATCTGGAGCTAGCTGGTGACTGATTAAACCCCAAACTGAGTTTTTCAAGTCGTCAGAACCAAAACCAAATAAATTCACATGTATGTGAATTTATCATGTCTTTTAATTGATCACTTAGATGAAAATTAAATTACCACTTAAGGAAAAAATATCATATGAGTGGTGAAGTAATTATACACGGCATGTAAATGAATTCTTATTGAATAGAGGGTTTAAGCCTTTATTTTTAAAAGAGAAGAGCTTACAGTGTCACACTTAAAATAAATGCTATATTTTCATTAGATAATTCTGACAGTAAAACATTAATACAACTTAACAAAAATTGCATTTTAATGCCAAAGCAAAATTACCTGCAATCTTAGAACAAATAAGAATTGTTTGAACTCACTCTTCAACCATTTTAAATAACTGAGAATACGTTATATTTTATTTACCCCCACAGGCATTTTTTACAATTCCTTTTTCACTTTTTCATGAAAACACATTCAAAGGTACACACTACAGTCCAGCACCTAGAGAGCCATTCCTGGCCCATAGCTCATGCTTGATGTGTATTTGTCAAAGGAATGAATATTACGTATCTAGAAGAAGAATAAACTTTCTCTAAAACAAATAAACTCAACAGGTATCTTTGTGTACTTTAGAAAATGTTTAAATCATATAAGTAACTTACAGCAAATGGAAAAAAATCTCTGTAAATATAAAAGAAATATTTTTAAAGATAATTCAGAGCAATTAAAGATTTTATAATAGAGGCCTTTATGACAAGTTTACAACTGACATATTCCATATTGAAAAGCCGAAAAAGTTTTTCCTCTAAGATCAGGAATAAGACAAAGATGCCCACTCTCATCACTTTTATTCAACATAGAACTGAAAGTCTTAGCCAGAGCAATTTAAAAAAGAAGAAGAAATAAAAGGCATCTAAATTGGAAAGAAAGCAGTGAAACTGTCACTATTTAAAGATGACATGATATTATATATAGAAAACTCTGAAGACGCCATAAAAAAACTGTTAGGACTAATAGACAAATTCAATAAAGTTTCAGGATATCAAAGCAATACTCAAAAGTTTGTTGCATTTCTTTAAACTCATAATGAACTAACAGAGACATTTTTTAGAAATTCTATTTATAACAGCATCAAAAAAATAAAATATCTAGAAATAAATATAACCAAGGAGGTGAAAGACCTGTGTAGTGAAAACTAACAGACATTGATGAAGGAAATTGAAGACACAAATAAGGGGAAAGATAGTCTATGTTCATAGAGTAAATGAATTCACATTGTTAAAACGTCCATACTACGCAAAACAACCTACAGATTCCACGTTATCCCTATCAAAATTCCAATGGCATTTTTCATAGAACTAGAACGATCTTAACATTTGTATGTAACCACGAAAGACCCTGAACAGCCAAAGCAATCTTGAGAAAGGAAAACGAAGTTGGAGGCATCACGCTCCCAGATTTCAAACTATATCACGAAGCTATAGTAATTAACACAGTATTGTATTGCCATGAAGATGGACACATAGACCAATGGAACAGAATAGAGAGTCCAGAAATAAACCCACGCGTACAGGGTCTTTTCATGACAAAGGAGCTAAGAATACACAGTGGAGAAGGGAAAGTCTCTTCAATAAACGGTGTTGAGAAAATTGGACATCCACATACAAAAGCATGAAATTAGACCACTATCTTATACCATACACAAAAATGAACTCAAAATGAATGAGACTGGAACATAAACCTGAAACCATACAAATCCTAGAAGGAAACAGAGGTGGTAACCTCCTTGACAAAGGTATTGGTGATGATTTTTTGAATCAGACATCAAAGCAAAAGCAACAGATGCAAAAAAAAAAAAAAAAAAAAAAAAAAAAAAAAAAAAAAAAAAAAAAAAAAGGAAAAAAAAAAAAAAAAAAAAAAAAAAAAAAAAAAAAAAAAAAAAAAAAAAAAAAAAAAAAAAAAAAGGAAAACAAAATAAAATAAAACGAAAAACAAGTGGGAGACATCAAACTAAAAAGCTCTGCACAAAAAATCATCAACAAAATAAAAAAGCAACATATTGAATGGGAGAAAATAATTGCAAATTACATATCTGAGAGGGACTAAGAGCCAAAATATATTAAAAACTCGTATAACTCAATAGCAAAAAAATAATCTGACTAAAAATTAGGTAGAAGATCTGAATAGACATTTTTCCTAGAAGACATACGGATGACCAACAGATATACAAAAGGTGTTCAACATCACGAATTTAGGGGAAATGCAAATCAAAACCACAATGAGATACTACTTATAGCTGTCAGAATGGCTATTATCAATAAGACAAAGAATAGTGTTGGTGAGGATGTGGCGCAAAGGGAACCCCCGTGTCCTGTTGGTGGGAATGTAAATTGGTGCAACTATGGAAAACAGTATGGAGGTTCCTCAAGAAATTAAAAATAGAACTATCATGTGATCCAGCAGTTCCACTTCTGGGTACTTCACAAAAGAAAATGAAAACACTAAATTTGAAAAGATATATGAGTCCCCATGTTCACTGCAGCATTATTTACAATAGTCAGGATATGGAAGATATGGAAACAACCCACGTGTCCACTGACGCATAAATGGATAAAGAAAATGTAGTGTTTTTAGATAATGCAATATTATTCAGCCACTTAATGATAACAATACCTTGAGGGCGTTATGCTAAGTGAAATAAGTCAGAGTAGAACAAATACCACATGACCTCTTTTAAATATATTTGTCTAAAAACAAACAAACAAATAAACAAACAAAGCTCACAGATACAGAGAACAGATTGGTGGTGGCAAAAATCAGGGTTGGGAAAGAAATGGGTGACCTTTTTTTTAGTTCAACTACATTCTATTAAAATTAAAAGCCTGAAAGATAAATTTAAAAATTTAAAAATTCAGAGCAGTCTTCAAAATTTGTAAACAAATATACTTTATTTGGAAGAATGGTATGAAAATAGTGAATATTTCCAGAAGAAAGTTCCATCGGAACTGCTCCATTTAACATCCTCCCTAACAGTTTAAAAAATATTTTGCTCATTCATTTTAATATTAATGGTTTCTTTTGTAAGTCTATGCATTTTATACGATGCATTTAAAAACGATAATTAGCAGACTTTTCAGAGGCATTTCCTCAAATTTTTTTCCTGTTATTGGAGATTAAATAATTTTTGCCATCCTTAATTTCCTAGTTAAATTAGTAAAAAAATACTTAAAATCTTAAGTGAACAAAATCTTTTTCTTGCATTAACTTGTTAAAAATAATTGGAACAAAAATACTTTTAAAGACTCTATGATGAATGTTATTTTCAGGGATTCATTAAACTTCAGGCATTAATTATACAATTGGGTCAGGATTCGGAAACTGAAATAAGAAAATCTATTAAAAATACTACCCTATAAACGGGCTCCACCTTTTCACAGGGTCCTGTGACTCCACATCAGCAACCAAATTTCAGGAGCTAATGATGATGATAATTAAGTGTGTCACTCATCTCCAGTGTCTACACCTTCTTCAGGAGAAGGCTGACACCTACATCCACTCCCCGCTTCAGTGTTTAAACTAATCAAGACAAATTTTGGCCAAATTCACTGCACAAATAAAATCATTTTTTAAAGTAAGATAACATGAAATGTCTTCACTTCAAGATGAACTTACCTCCAGCTGAACCCTCTGTTCTAAATTCTTGTACGATCTCTGCAGTAACTCCCGTGTTCCCAGCACTCCATACCACATCAAGTTTTTAGTCCGGCTCCTGAAAATAATCATTGGCAGGCAATTTCAGTAACGATTACTTATTTACTCTTTAAAGGCAGAAAGAGCAAAAAGAGATAATAAATGAAATTAAAGTAAAATTGCCTTCATGTAATAATATTATTACTATTAACCAAATTACCTGCATTTTTCAGGGTGTTCTTCTCTCTTATTATTAAATTCTAATGAAATTTTGGCATCTAATCCAATCCCAAAGTAATTGTTCATGACACATTTTTCTGAATATCCATCTCTACGATAATAAGGAAAAGTACATAAAAGTCAATCCCAGGCTCATAAAATTACAATTTATCTACAGAATAGCACTTAAAACCATTTAAGCTTCCATTCCTGATAGAGTAAAGCTTAGAAGAAATTGCTTCCTGTTAACACGCCATGGGCGCGACCCCAGTATATGTGTGTAAATTTTGGTAACATACAAAGGGACGGTGGGCCAGGCAAAGTGGAGACAGAGCCACGGCAATGCTTTTCCACTAACTGTGACAAAAATCTTAGTTCTCTCCCACGTGAGCCCCTTGCCACACACACAAATGGGGAAACCTTATAGTCAGGTGCCAACACTCTTCTTTTTTTATCATTAGAAAGTCTTCTCTACTTCTACTCTTATCAATGGACAAATATTTATCGAGCAAAAAACTACTAGATCGAATCCGTTTTTCTAGGTGCTTTGGAAAGTACAAAGTTTGTCAGTAGAGAAATACGATAAAAGCAAAATTAAATATGGAAGTAAAAGGAAGTGTATATTGAACTGCCAAATAGTTTGTTTAGGAAATTAAGATGGAACGAGATCAATGTTGACCAGAAACTTCCAGAAATAAGTAGCCAGAAGCTGGATGTAGAAAGATGACAGATTTGGCAAAACAGAAGAGGTGAAGGGAACAGCAAAAGTATGGGTATGAAGACGTCGATGATCAAAATATTCCAAGGAAAAGTGAGTGGGGCGGGGCCTCATGGCACTGTGGGGTCATCGTCCCCAACAGCAGGCTGGAAGGGACCCTACTTAGGACCAGGTGCAAAGGGGCAATGTGCTCTGATGACCCCTTGTGTAAGTGGAAGCACATTTATTGCAACACACTTAAAGCGTCACCATTCGTACAAAATGGAAACAAGGAAAGCCAGAACAAAATATGTTCAAAAGTATTTTCTTACAGCGAATCGGGATCTGGGTCAATAAATGGCGTTGCCCCAAAAGGATCGATATTTGCTAGCAACATTTTGTTGATAATAGAACTCCCAGCAATGGAGGCAGCTAGTCCTGCTCTGAGACCTGGCCAGAGAAAAAAATATACACAGGTTCACATGTTAATCACACAAACAAGACAAAGAAAAAGTCCACTGTTTTCAGGCCTAATTTCACCTTGTTCCCAAAGCATTGTTTTTAGTGCCTGCTCTCCTCATTAATCAAAGCTAAGAACGATGACATTGTTAAGTAAAATGTTTTTGATGCTTGTTAGGCTCTATATGTTGCCATTAAAAAAAAAACCAATAAAGCAGATGAGGACCTAAACAGGAGCCTCTTTGTGACAGCTTCTCATTTAACACCCCAATGAGTCTGTATCTTCAACAAATAAATATTACTTCCTTGCTTTAACAAATAATTACATCTCTAAGACATTAACAAATAAAGGCTAGGTTACCCAAAATGTCATGGAGTTACCATTTCCATACTCTCAAAGCATAGATAATAATACTCAGTTAAAATTATTAACAAAAGTGAAAACACAGTGTTGGTGTCAACAGTAAGTAGTAAAGTATTTATTATATGTGAATTTTAATTTGAAAAAGAATATAGTATTGAACATAAAAATGAAACATTTATCTTCCAAATATGTACAACTTCAAAGTTATTTCAACATATTTTCCAATAGTTACAATATTCAAAAGCCAATGAATTCTATCTACCCCATCAAATAATAAGGCTAGAAGCACTCAAGTCTGAAGAGAAGACAATGTAATAGGAGCTTAAGGAATCAAACAAACAAAAAAGAAAAAATAGTGGAGAAAAACATTTCACACAATTGAGAAACATTAGGAAATTTTTAAAGTCCTTTCTTGAGCAAATAATCATTTCCTAACATATGCCTTTCTTAGATTATTCATTATTTTAGCGACTAAAGTTTGGCTTGATTATCAAATAATCAAGATGAATTTTACTTGATTATCAAATAATCAAGATGAATTTTACTTGATTATCAAATAATCAAGATGAATTTTATTGCCATTGAACTTCATAGTTTGAATATGCTATGGCATACTTTACTATGCCAACTGCCTTTGTGTCTAAATAAGTAAATAATGAACAAAACAATCGTAACGAGGAAAGAACAGTTCGGAGAGGTGAAGAGGCACACTCGAGCTGCACAGAGAATGCGATGTCTTCTGAAATGTTTTAAGGTTAGTTGTATGAATAGCATTAGCTCAGAAAGGTCAGCTCCCAGGTTTGAACAGAGTTATACCTCTAGACATAAAGACCTTTCCAGAATCAAGCATGTTCTCGGTTTATCTTTTTCTTATTTGAATACTTTCTTTGCATTATAATTCACATACCAAAAAATGTAGCCTTGTAAAGTGTATAATTCATTTGTTTGTAATATACACACATAGTTGTGCAATGATCACTACCACCTAATCTTAGAACATTTTTTTATCACCCTCAAAAGAAACCCCACACTTATTAGTGGTAATTTTCCATTGTCCCTGTCCTGGATTCTGAAAACCACCAAACTACTATCTCTATGAACTGTTGGACATATCATGTAAATGAAATCACATAATACCTAGCTTCTGTGTCAAGCTTTTTTCACTTGGCATAAAGCTTTCAAGAGTAATAGTGTTGTAGTATTTATCAGTGCTTCACTCTTTTTATGGCTAAATAATATGCCACTGTATGAAAATACCGTATTTTGTTTCTCCACTCATCAATTGATGGATATGTGAGTTGTTTCCATTTTTTAGATTTATGAATAATGTTGCTATAAACAGTGTATACAAGTACTTATGTAGACACACATTTTCAGGTTTCACGGGTATATACTTAGCTGTGGAATTTCTGGGTTATATGTTAACTCTTCGTTTAACTCTTTGATGAACCACCAAACTATTTTTCAAAATGGCTGCACCATTTTACATTCTAACCAGCAATGTATAAAAGTTCCAATTTCTCCACGTGCCAATATTTGTTATAATCTGTCTTTTTTTGATCATGGCCAGCCTAGCTGGTGGAAGTGGTATCTTACTGTGGTCTTGATTTGTCTTTCCCTGATGACTAATGACCTTTTCATGTGCTTATTAGCCACTTGTATATCCTCTGGGAAAATGTCTACTCAGATCCTTTGGCCATTTTTACATGGGGATAGTTGTTTTTCTACTGTTGAATTTTAAAAGTTCTCTATATATTCTGGATACTAGTACCTTATCAGATATGTTATTTGCAAATATCTTCTCCCATCCTGTGGAGTGTCATCTTGCTTTCTTTAGTCTCCTTTGAATCACAAATATCTTTAATTCTGACAAAGTCAAATTTATATTTTCTTGTGTTGCTTGCGCTCTTTGTGTCATATCCAAGGTTATAAACATTTACGTCTACATTGTCTTTTTATAGTTTTATAGTTTTAGCTCTTACATTTAAGTCTTTTATCCATGACAAGTTAATTTTTATATATGGTGTGCGGGAAGCTTCCAACTTAATTCTGTGCATATGGATATCTAGTTGTCCCAGTACCACTGGTTGAAAAGACTATTCTTTCCCCATTGACTAATTGTCTTAGCATATTTGTTCAATATCAACTGACCATAAATGTACGAGTTTATTTCTGAATTTTTGGTTTTATTCAGTTGATCTATATGACTATTCTTATGCCAGTACAATGTGGTTTTGATTACTGTAGCTTTGTAGAATGTTTTGAAACCAGGAAGTGTGTCCTTCAACTTGCTTCTTCCTTTTCAAGATTGTTTTAACTTTTCTGGGGCCTTTGTATTTCCATGTGAATTTTAAGATCAGCTTGGCAGTTGCTGCAAAACAGGCAGTTGGGATTTTGATACGGATTGTGTAAAATCTCTAGTCAATGTGAGATGCGTTGCCATCCTAATAATATTAAGTCTTCCGATCCATGAACATGGATGTCTTTTCATTTAGTTAGGTCTTCTTTAATTGCTCTCAGCAATGTTTTGTAATTTTAAGTGTTCAATGCTTTCACCTTCTTAAATTTATTCCTAATTTTTAAATGCCATTTTAAATGGAATTACTTAATTTCATGTTCAGATGATTCATTACAAGGTAAAGAAGTACAAATTATTTTTTGTGTATTCATCTTTCATTCCATAACCTTGTTGTACTGATTTCTTATCTTTAATAGTGTGTGTGTGTGTGTGTGTGTGTGTGTGTGTGCGCACGCGCACGTGCACATCTGTGTGTGGGGAGTATTCCTTAGGATGTTCCATATCAATGTCAATCGGTAAAGAGATACAGTTTTACTTCCTCCTTTCCAATTTAAATGTCTTTAATTCTTTTTATTTTCCCGAATTTTCCAAGCTAGAACCTCCAGTACTATGTTGAACAGAAATGGCAAGAGTGGACCTCCTTGTCTTGTTCCTGATATTAGAGAGAAAGCTTTCAGCCTTTAAGTATGATGTTGGGTTTTTCATAGATGCCCTTTGTTAGGTAGAAGTCCCTTTCTATTCCTGGTTGTGTGTTTTACCAGCAGAGGGTGTTGAATTTTTAAACCCTTTTTCTGTATCCTCCGAGATGATTTTGCGATTTTACCCTTTATTCTATTCATATAGTATGTCACATTGATTGATTTTCATATGTTGAATCAACCTTGTATCACTTGGTTATGGTGTATAATTCTTATACCTTGTTGGACTCGATTAGCTAGTATTTTGTTGAGGATCTTAGTCTGTGTGTTTCCAGGAGTTTATCTGTTTCATCTAGGTTATCTAATTTATCGACATGCAATATTTCATAGTTTTTCCTTACTATCCTTTCTATTTCTATAAGGCCCATAGTGATGTCTCCTCTCTCATTCCTGATGTCAGTAATTTTAATCTTCTTATTTTCTTGCTAAAGATTTGTCAATTTTGTTAATCTGTTCACAGACCAACTTTTGGTTTCATTGTTTTTTTTTACTGTTTTCTACTCTCAATTTCATTTATTTCCAATTTCATTTATTTCCACTTCCTACTGCTGCTTTGGATTTAGTTTGCTCTTCCTTTTCCCATTTATTAAGGTGCACAGTTAGGTGTTTGAGATCTTCCTACTTTTTTAATATAGGTATTTACAGCTCTAAATTTCACTCTAAGTGCTAATTTAGTTGCATCATATAAGATTTGGTATATGATATGTTTTTGTTTTTATTCATATCAAAGTATTTTTAACTTATAATTTCTTCTTTGATCCACATATATGTGCATTTCTCAAATTTCCTTTTGTTGTTGGTTTCTAATTTCATTGTATTGTGGTCAGAGAACATATTTTGTATGAGTTCAATTCTTTTAGAATTTACTGAGAATTGTTTTATGGCCTAATACATGGTATATCCTGGAGAATGTTCCATGTACACTTAAGAATAATGTGTATTCTGCTGTTGTTGGGTGGAGTGTTCTATAAACATCTGTTAGGACTTTATGTGATTTTCAAGTCCCCTGTGTCCTTGTTGATCTCTGTCTAGTTGTTCTATCCACTACTTAAAGTGGAGTACTAAAGTCTTAAACTATTATCATTGAATTGTGATTCACCTTTAAAAATAACTTGTAGGAGACACTGATTTTCAGGGTGTAACTTGGCTCCAATCCACTCTGGAATAAATCTGGAGAGTTTTCACTAACACAAAACAGCTAGTACGTAAGGAGGCCTCTGAGATATCTGTATTTTCCTCCCTCCCCTGCTGCACAACGTTTTTTGGTTTCCACTAACACTAACCTAATCCCAAGGTAAATTCATCTTATCAGATCTGAAATTCCTTGGATGTTTCAAAATGAAGCTGCAGAAAGACTTGTGGATTCAAACTAAAAAGAAAGCTGTGAAGATACTTAAAAAAGGTAGTAGAATATAGGTTTGAATTTACCTTAGGTATTTAAAAAATTCAGATTCCTGGGTTCCACTCTAGAACTACTCAACCAAAATTTCTTGGGTCAGAGCCCATCAACATGCATTTTAATACTTCTCAGGCAATTCTTATATGCCAAAAGTCTAAGGATCTGGATTCTGGGTGATAATAGTACCAAGAGCATCCTCTTAAAGAAACATTTATCTTTAAGAACACATTTTCGTAGTTCATAGAAATGAGTACTTATACATTTTCACAGAAATACTTAAAACAAAACAACAACAACAAAAACACGTTTCAGAATCTGTACTACCTGGGCAGATTATTCTGGTATTGAGCACAGGGAGGTTTTCCTTGCAGGCGGCCACAGTTGGCCCAGGGCCACAGTCCATTTGGAAACGACCTGCCCGACCATCTGGAGACCGAGGTGCAGTTTTAACTGTCGGCAAAAGGTCCAGATTAAAACGAGGAAATGATAAGCTCATAAAAATGAGCAAGCCCCTATCAATTCAAGACATAATTTAACTGTGCTTATCAGTGGAACTGAAAATATTACACTGTACTTACCTATTCTTTTATCATTTTGTTTTCATTTTCTTGAGATTTACTATAGGGAAGGATGCTGCCAAAGGCAAGTATCTTGATCTCTCATCTCAAGTAAGATGGAGATCAGGAGAAAAGAGGTGCCTATCACAAATAAAGGTCATAATTCTCATAATTTTAATGTGACCAACCCATATTTAATAAGAAATTTTGAAACCTGGTAATTTTTGAGAATGAAACACATCTGGTATAATATACATTGTCAATTAGATCCTTTTCTCATAAATGTTAGTGGATGATCACATTTAATTAATGTGATTCCCAGAGCTAATATAGGAAACACAAGTTAACATTTTCTTCTTTAAAATGGAAAAATAGTATTTTTCTCAAATAAAAGCAATATACTTTTCCTGACCTTCTCAATTATTTATTCAAAACGATTGGCCCCAAACAGTTCTATCATATTTTTGTAAAAACCAGATAAAACATTTAAAAAATTGTTCCAAAAGAGAATTACTTTCAAAGTTAACAACAAAAAGAGATATTTAATTCTACCTAATCTGGGGCATTTTAAGGAAATAGTATCTTTAACTAATTTAGAATCTATTGGCAGATGTTTTAAAAAAAACAAATTCAATTTAAAAGTACTCTAAAAGTTAATTACCTTTACTCTAAGACTAATTACAAACTAATTATATTAATCTTACACTCTTTCTTCTCTCTGTTCAAAAGCAGTCTAGTTGCATTTTAAAAAAAGAGTAGCAGAACAGACACTCTTTTTTTTTTTTTTTTTTGGACAGATGGGAGCCCTGGAGCTAATTTCTAATAAAAACAATCCTTTGATAGACATTTCTGATAAAAAGCAGAGAGCCTCCTAATGACCAAGATTGATATTCCATTTCAGGTAAATAAATTAATGTTTCATGGTTTTCCCTAAACATCTCATTACTCATCTTAATGTACTGTATTTTGCACATCTCAGGCATATGAATTATTACCTAAAATAATGATAATACAATGAGTGTGCTTCAAAAATGATTATTTAACACAGAAACACTTCTATGGCTACTGATTCCCACTAAATTGGATTACTAGCCACAAAATAAGACCAAGTACTACACCATCAAAGACCTGCATAATCTTATTGCTATTGAGATGTCAATAGCAATATCTATAGCTCTTTATCTGCATTTTCTAGTTTCATCTACAGACTACAATGGAAATGTCAAGTTCACAAAAGTACAGTAAGGTAGGATGGCAGCTGGTTGAAAAACCATTAGCAATCAGTGCTGATAAACGAATCCTCCAAAGACAGCCACTTTCTTAGAAAAAATGATCAAACAGCACATGGCGATGACGCCATTGTCAGCCCTGCTTGAGTCAACATTTTTTTAATGAATGAAACATACAAGGCCTGCTTGTCAAATTCTATATGAAAGAAACTTGAAATGATAGAGTCAAGCTTCAAAAGATTTTGACAAGGTGAAATGATAACTCCAAATCGAAAAGATAAAATTTCAGAAGGATGAGTGTAAAGTACTGTAATTTATAGGTTAAAACTAAATCAGATTCATATAATACTATTATATAATATTTCAACTCAGAATAGAGATCTCAGGTAGTCTTTGTAATATCAGAAATGTCCACAACGAGTAGTGTCTAGTTGCAAGTGCATTATTACAGTACAGAAATGTCTGGAAAATTTTGTTCAAAATGGGCATCATATTTAAAGATAAGCATTAACCAGAAAAACAAAAATTTTTTTTAAATGAACCAAAAAGCACTACACAAGTACCATGTCGTTTCTGTTAACATTATCACACATAAAAGTTTATTAACTATCATTGTAATCATGGGTAGAGATTTAAGGAAGAAAATATAAAGCCCAATATAAAGAAAAACTTTCTAACAATTAAAGCTGACCATAAAAGTAGGATGTACTGAAAGTGAGTGGTCCAAAGGCTCCATGGCCCACTGCCAGAGGAGTTATAAAGTATGTTTGCATTGGATTATAGGGGCAAATAAGGGCTAAACAGTCTAAGGTTACAACATTGAGCTGCGTGCTAGAATCAGTACATATAAAGTATGAAAGGGCGGAATTTGTAGATTATGCACTCGTCGGTTGTATGCCAGACATATAAGGTTTAATTTTGAAGTCTCTAAGAGTTTTAAATACAAGGAAGGAATATTCTTTCAAAGTTAATATAATCAGAAGCAGCAGCAGTAGCAATAATAGTAAAAATGATGACAGCAAACATTCTTATACAGTACTGTGTACCAGTCACTATTCTAGGCACTGTATGTATATTAACTCATTTAACCCTCACAACAAGCTGGCATGTTATGAAATAGGTACACTGTTATTGTCATTTTACAGATGAGGAAAGCACAGAGAAGTTAAGTAATACGCTCAAGTTTATATGTCATGAAAGTAAAAATTCAGCCACTGCAAACAGTTCTGATGTGTTGACTTTCCATTAGTACTATGTAATTATTTTCCTATTCTCATCTTCATTCCAGTTTTAATTTCTGCTTTGTTTTATTCTAGTAAATTAATTTTTCCATTACACAAAGTGATATGTTAAAAGTCAAATGCATCCTCAATTCAAACCTAAAAGAGAAATTGTTAACATTCTTCAAGCAACTACATATTCATTTACGTGCAAAAATAACTTCAGTAGAGAAAGGGTTTTAACCAGATATCTTATCATTTTAAAGTTTAATTTAGCAGTAGGGATTATCAGCCATCTACGCTGATGGAACTCAAGGGACTGGTGAATTATTTAAATGCCAAATTTTATGCCTGTGGGCCATGCAGCTTTCATATAATTTTCAAAGGAATCTTTGGGCTAAAATAGGTTAAAATCTGCTGGGTTAGGTGTTTGTTCCCTCTTTCTTCAGGAAAATTAAGATATTTGGGCATGTTGGGGTTCCATAAACCTTAGTTTATGATGAAAATCTCTAGATTATATGGTATAAAGGAAAGGGGGGGAGTACTTGACAACTGTCTAAAATAACATTACCTTTATTATTTCTGTTTTCGTGAATATCTAAGCTGTAAATTCTAAGAAGCCTTGTTGAAAGTAAAAATACAAACAGTTTATTTCAATGGGTAAGCCTTTTAAAAACTAAAAGAATTGCATTTGATTTAATTCCAAAATAATTTCATCATAACTTTCTTACCAGTGAATGATTCTTTTGCATCATCATCTTTAGAGTCTTCTTTAGATTCATCTGTTTCTGTGCTATCATAATCAAGTGACTGATTAACTGATTCACACGGGTGAACTGTCTGGTCATCCATAACTTTAAGTGGTTAAGAAGATAAATATGTTTGAACAAGTAAAAACAAAATCCGTAAATATTAGTATTTGCTTAGAAAAAAACTGAAACACAAACCAAAAGAAATTCCATACTCACAAATAAACACTAATTGGCAATAAACTTGGGTGTAATGTCTGTAAGTATTAGAGATTGTAAAACTAAATAAATTGGTGAAAATTACATTTTTATTAGGATAAAAAACAAAATACAAATCACAACCTGTAAAGGGCTTTGGATATTTATTATTTATATTAAAATTAAATTTTAGTCTACTATAAAAATTCTAAGAGGAGTATATACATTATATTAATATAAAAACTGAAATATAGGCAAAACTTTTATAAATTTTAAAAAGCATGTAAACATTTAGGAAATAAATGTAAAAAAAGTATGTTCAAAGTAGTTTACAGGTTTGGTTTTTGTTTAGAATTCAACAGAGGCCCATTAAGTAAAAAATGTTTTAAGTTTTAGAAATATTACTTAAAGTAATTTTCGATTTTATTTCAACGTTTGCCGTGTACTTTACTTCTGAGATTTTATGTTATGTATCATTCATATTCCGATCCTTACTACTGAAACAATAAATAGGACTAAGTACAAATATCATGTCATCTTCTTTTATCTTGTCTCTAAAAAGGTTTTTAAGCATGTCCAGTCTGACTGACAAGAACGTTCTCTGTGCTTATAATACACAATGCTGCTAACTAACGGTGTCACTCAAACGCTAGGCTACGGCGGCTAACGTGTACCTTTGCTGGCTTCTTCAATGACCTGCCTCACTGCTTTCTTTAAACTGTTCGCCCGCAACAGGATCTCCTTTGGTTTGAGGGCTCTCTGGGAGGACGGTTGTGCAGTGTCATCCAAGAGCCGTTCCGTGCTTTCGCACAAGGATTCTTCGCTCGAAGATTCCAGGGCATCTTCCTCCACCGTGAGGCAGCGGATGCCCGAGACATCTGCCGTGGACGCGGAATCCGTGCGCACCGCCTGGAGCAGCTGCTCGAGCTTCTCGTTGAGGAGTGAACACTAAGAACACAGAACAGAAAGGCCGCGAGGCAGCTCCGTTTAGTGGGGATGCGAAACGATCGTGCATAAGGGAACGGTTTGTGATTTCAGAGTCAAGAGTCACGTGATACTGATGTTGGCCGTTCATCGGCCATTATACATTATACTTTAGACAGCCTCTGGACTAAATAATATATAATTTTTTTTAAAAAGCAGCACAATTCAGCACAATTATTGGCTTATACTTCCAGAACCATTCAGACTCCATCTTACTGGTGAGAGTCTTTTTGATCCTTGATTAGCTATTGTTCCTTAAAAGAACAAGCAAACAAAAAAAACCTTTCCTCTAAAGTGACACATCACATGAAAAATTTATACATTATACAAAATTTGCTATACTTCATACAAAACATCACAGAAACACTTTCTGAAGGTAATCAATTTATGAGACCATTTTGAGCATACAAACTGCAGGTCAGGCTGAGTCTTGGTGAGCTCACCGTTAAAGCTTTGGTTTGCAAAGGAGGGAACAGCGTGTAAGGAATTTCTTGCTCAAAGAAAGAGCAAAAAGGAACATGCACAAGGATAAAAAAGAGAAAAAAGGGAGATGCAGGAAAAAAAAACAACAAGTACTCGCCCTTGTTTCTTTCTGCTTTTCTTAAATCACTAAGGGCAAAGAAACATTTAAGACTACAGCTGTTGATGCTGCTGCCCAACGTAACTTTTATCTCCCAGTCATTTCCAGTTGTTTCCTCCTCCACTTACTCGTCTCCGATGACCTCCCATGACAAAGTTACAGCGGGAAGAGTCAGGAGAAAAAAGTGTGACTAGAGAGGGTTTTCTGAAGCTCTCCACAAAGCAGAAAAACATGAGAAAGAGACTGAAAGCTCTGATCGAATGTTTACTTCAATCTTTCTTTCCTTCCAATCAATTACACCACCCTTGACGGCAAGAACCTGGGGTGACCCCTCTCCTCTGCGTGCCCGAGAGAGCCAGCCTTTCTACGAACTACTCTTACGGTAGCCTCGGAAAGCTCACAAAGGGGGTAAATCTGCGAAGATAAAGGCAATGAAAGAAAACAGAATCCTGACAGGCACTGCGGACCGCAACGTCCAGGCACCCTGAGGAGCTGTGCTGGGAGGGACCCCGTCTGGCCCCAGTCTGCCTGGAAACAGATAGCCCTTCCTCTTCCCACTGGGGACACCGGCCACTCGGCGCTGTCTCCAGGTGCCCCGACTAACGTGCGTTTCTCCTCTGAGCTGTCAACCAATGCGTCATAAAATCTGATTTGTCGTTAGGTCCCCAGAGACGCAGTTTTCCTACCTCCTAAAAGGTCACCATAAAACAAAACGTTTTCCAACCTTCACATCTGAATCAAAAGTAACTTTTCCCTTGATTTATTTATGATGCTTCGGCAGGAAAATCACTGAGTCCATTTAGCCGTAAAACAAGTTCAATGTTAACACCGTAAGTGGAAACCGTGGACGCCCCGACGGCATGTCCTTACTTTACTGGCCACGGCATCGGCTACCACGGAGTTTTCCAACGTTTTCTCGTAAGCCTTCTCTACTTTGGCCACGAAGTCCTTGACAGTTTCGTAGAGTATCCTTTGAAGAAAAGAAATTGTGCAATTTGGTAAACTCGGCAGCCTGGCTGGCTTTGATTTATAAAGAGATTAAAAATAAGCACAAGTAAGCAACCTGTCAAAATACTGGGACCATCTGTGTTACAAACGCATACTTCTATCTGCTATGTGACATGTCCTAGATAACTTCAAGGAGTTCCAATTGATAAAAGGTAAAAGGACATAGCATAAATAAAAGTAATGTTAAGGGAATAACAAGTCTTTGTCAAATATTTAGATTATATCTTGATAAGAATATTTTTAGATCCCATTTTAAAAGGTGTCATCGCCTATGCATTATACATTTTCATAATAATGAAACTGGCAGGATTAGACAACAAAGGATAACCTTGTCACTTATGCTGTCACTGTTGCTCTCCCATACATCTTATGGCTATCTTGATAATACATTGTCCCTGAAAAGGGATTGTGTATTATGCTATAGATCGATCCACCACTCACTTGAATTGAGTTATATTTTCTGTATATTCATTCGTTTTTTTCCTTAAGATAACATGCAAGGTTAATTTAATTTAGGTTTTATTAGTGTCAGCAATATATGGTTTTCTTGTTTGTTTCTTTTAATTATATGTAGTTTCTTTGTAATAAAACTAAAAAGATTAAAACAAAGCATGATTATCAGAAACACTAATAAATCCGTCTTTCAAAAGTCTTTGGAACTGGTGTTAGATTAAAAATGACAACCACCATAAAGGTAATATATGATCAGCAAAGGCTAATAGTGATGCTGAAAACAGAAATCAGAATACTTGAAAATATTTCTCTTTATCATTGGTACAAGTTGAAAAAGTTGAAGAAAAAAATAAAACAGGTTCTAGCAGGGTTTTTTCTGTTATATTCACTTCTCTTGCATGTGAGTGACCTAATGGTCAAGTTTCCAGATGTTCTTTGTAATAGAACTAAATAGACTAAAACAAAACATTCGATAGATATAGGATTCTCTGTCTCTGTCTCTGTCTCTGTCGACCATTTCTAGATTTCATCTGGACAAAACGTAGCATTTCCTAACCCTCAACCTTTTGGTTGGCTTTTTAAACTCAGATTTTTACAGAGAATCTAGCTTACTGTTTATCAGAGTTGCATTCATGTGTTTCACTTAGTGTTTCGTCTTTTTTTGTTCATATAGTATTTTTATGAAACTTCCTGAAATATTAAGGTAGGCTATTACGAAATTTCCTCTGTGGGCCCGACTGCAAGTGTCTCTAAGATGTCCCATTTCTAGGGAAAAGAGACACTGACACATCCTCTTTTTTTTTTTTTTTTTTTTTTGGCCATTATTACAACATCGTCTCGATAGAATTTTTTCTTGGATTTGTGGGACTGTACATGCTATAACATGATCACAGCTATTTTTGCTGTATTTTACTAACTCCCGGGGACTGAGCCTACTGGTCCATCCACCTAGGACTCTAAGGAGCAGCAGGCTGCCCTTCCACAGCTGTGCTGGGGCAGACGGACGCTGGAGGACTGAGTCTGAGTCTGCGCTAGGAGAAGGCTTGCCGCAAAAGGTGTGGGAAGAATCAGAAGAAATGGTCGATGCTATGGTCCATGAAGTTGCATACTCCAAAAGTCATAGGATTTTATATTCTGGAGAAACTAACTAACTTTTTATTACTCCTAAATAGTGAATGTAGAATTTTAAAAATAGGAAAAAAAAAACATTTAAAATGGTATGATTTCAAAGTCACATCAACTGGGAACGTGCAAACTGGAGAAAAACAACTTTAACGTGGATTTACTACAGTTAACACAAAAGAGTTTCTCCAACTGAGACACAGTTTCTACTTTTATATATACATAAAGATTTCCAGAGAACGTGTAAAATCAAATAAAAGAACGTGGAAGATAGATTTTCCCACAGAGCTAAAAAAATTTTTTAAATCCCTAATAATATCTTGAATTGATATTAAGACAAAATGTGGATGAAATATTTCCAACATGGCATACCTCTAATTTCATACTCCTTTGAAGCTGAATAGTCCACAGTGGGTACCAAATCTATACTGAAGCTGACACACTCCACATTTACCACGCTTGATACTTCTACATACGATCTACGCTTCTTATCACTAGTAGCAGCACCTTCACTGATCAGTTTTCCACTTCTTTTTTTTTTAAATGGGACAAATGACCATGAAACACGCAAACGATACCCTAAGATAAATCTGGCAATGGTGCCAAAACATAACCATCTACTACTGGCAGGCACAGGTCATCCGATGAGAACCTGAAACATTCATTTTTCATCTGATATGAAAAGTTTCCATCAGAAATTAAAGGTGATTTAGGAGTATCAACACCTAATAGAAAAAGCAAACCCTAGCTATCCACGTGCTCCGAGGAAAGATTCTAAGAGCTACATGCTTTGCATTTAAAATGCATGTTCTCAAAGAGGGGGTTGCCAAATCTCAGCTTACAAACCTCATCTTCTCTGGTTCTGTGACAATGTTTCCAATCTTATTGTTTTTTTTTCCTACAGCTGATCCCATGTTTTGAAAAGTTTTGTCTACAGAACAAGTTGTATTTATTTAATAATTTTGCTTTTCACTTTTATTCAGGACACCTACGGCTGTTAATGAGTGCTTCGGATTCTCAGAAGATAAATCACATTATCATACTGAACCTACAAAATTCCAAAGTCAAAGAAATGGTGACATTATTTATGTTCGTTAACCTATATTAACTACTTTAGTTAACCTACGTGTTAGCTATGCTAACAGGTATAGCTTTTTCCATTAGCATTTTCAACATTTTAAAAATAGTTAAAAACAGCTTAGACTACTAGGAATTACTATTTTCTGAAATCAGTATATACATGCATAAGAAAGTTAAAACATTCTGCCTTAATACTGTATTAATCAAATGGTATTAACAGAATAAAGAAGGTCTTTATTTTATGTAGGTGGTGGTCACGAGGATGTGTATGTAAATGTGGGTGTATTGCCTGTTCTACTCACTAAGTTGTACCCTTACGGTTTGGACACTTTACCACATATATGTCACACCTCAAAATTCTTTTAAAGTAGGGGTGACTAGCACAGATTTTATAACCTTAAAGAGACAGATCACTTAAATGTGATGTGAACCTTGTTTAAATGTTGATTTGAACAAATGAACTGTTTTAAAAAAAAACCCTTCAAGATATTTGGGGGAAATAGACTGAGTAATACAGAAGTGTTATTAATTAGATTTTATAAAAAGATTATTAAATATATATACTGAAAGCAGAATAAAATGATTTCTGGAATTTGCTTAGAGATAGAGCAAAAGAAAATGGCTATATGGCAAAATGTTGACACATCCTGAAGCTAAGTGACAAGTACAGTGGGAAATCTACTTTTTGAAAATGTCCGTAACTAAAATTAAAATAGAAATACATTGTATTACTGGTACAAAGTTATCACATACTGTCCTCTCTTTTCTGTTGTGAATCCCTTTATGTCCAATCCCTTAGAATTTTAATCTGGGATCATAAAGATGGGGCAGCTGGGCAGGCCTGGGGCACAGACGAGTGACGACAGGGGACCAGGGTTGGCACAGGATCTGCTTAAAGGCAAAAGCGCCAGGCGGGGAGAAATCCGAAACTAAGGCTTAGTTTAGAGAGCAGAGCCTGGACAAGGAGCCAGGCCAAGGTCAAGGAAACATTTGCAATGTAACTGGGGAAAACATGAAGTGATGATTTCACGATTGAATCCAGCACGCTAGTTCATAAGCTCTATTTAGTTTATGGCTCAATTTAGTTCTTCTATCAGTGCCATGAGGGAGGAAGGATAGGCATTCCTTCCATTCTCAAACCTGATAAAACAGACACAGGTCACGAAGCTGGCGAATGGGGAGGCCCGTTGGGGACCCCAGATTGACGCCTACTCAGGGCAACACTGCGACCTGCTCAAGCTGTTTGACAGAAATACTTCAGCGATTCCACAAATGCTCGATTTAAACGCCATTTAGAAATATATGATTCAATGTGTTAAATGTTCGAATAACTGTTTGAGATAGTCGAGACCAATATGTTAACTTTTACTTTAGAATTCACGAGTTTTTGTGCAAATCTTGGACTAAAGCATCCTCTACTCTTTTTATTTTAATATTGGAATTTTGTCTAAGATTTCATTTGAAAAAAAGATTTCAACTGCTAAAAATGTTATGCTTCACAGGTGTTAAGATTAAGGAAGGTAGGGAGAGAAGGGGGCGGCTGCTGTAATGGTCCTATTTGCGTCTGTTCAAATTTCCTAATGTTAATTCCATTTCATTAAAAATACGTAAGGAAATCTCAAAAGTTCTCATTGCAAGGGAAAAAATGCAAGTATGTGAGGTGATGGATGTTAAATAAACTTATCATGGTAATAATTTCACGATGTATACATATATCAAATGATTATATTGCACACTTAAAACTAATATAATGTTCTATGTCAATTATATCTCAATTAAAAAAATAAAGCTTTAAAAAAATATAAATACGTAGGAGGCATTAATCAAAATATATCGAACGCATGAAGGTCACTATTAAGGTTTTGTTAAAATCCTAAGTATGAAAAGTGACCAGATAAAATATTTATTTAACTGTATTAAAAAATGATTCTTTTATAATTTGATATAAAACGGAAAGGTTCCATTTCTACTTTCCATCTTTCCTAGCAATGTCCTCTAATATGTCCTCTAAAGAAGCATTTGCTTTCCAGAGAAAAGGTGGTACATACAAATGTCTTCCTCATCGAAGAACAAACTTAGGAAATAATGAACTGAGGTATAACAAGATGAGACAGACAATGGGGAGTGCTCAGGCCTGGGAGAGACTGGAGACTTGTACTTTTTGCCAGAAAGCTATACAATGCATTAAATAACACTGAGCCAAACAACAAAAGCCAAGGCCACGAGCAGTACTGCCCATCAAATGAAGAGCGTCTATGGCCCGCCCACCTGTCTGGCCAACATGTGCTTCCCTTGCCTTAGGTCACTCAGCCCTTTTCCTGTCGCTCGGCCCTGTTTCCTAGTCCTGGGGGTTACAGCATCAAAAGCAACTGTCTCTACATCTGTACTTATGTCACAAGCAAGTTTGTGTATACCGATTTATCTTGTTTTTTTTTTGGTTTATTTACAAATTAAATACCTAATATACTAAAGCATGTAAATTTTTTCTCTACCACTTCCCCATTCTCTTTTCTTTCCTTCTCCCCCTTTTTTTTTTGTCTCTTTCTCCATAATGCTAATGTTTCTTTGTTAAGCCAGAAGCCTAAAGCATTCTTTTACTTTTGCTTATCAGCTGAAAATTTCAGTTGGTTTCACCCCTTCCTGTAGGTGTGACTTCCAGTTCTTGTGACATGGGTAGGAGATGCCTTAAAACTAAATCCTAAATTCCAGCAAGGCAACATTTGGGATACTGAAATCAAGTAGCTTTAGTTCCATATACAGAATCAACTAAAATTGAATAAAAAATTAATCAACTTATTTGAACTCATCACTCCGAATTAAAATATAATTATGCAATTTAAACATGCTGAGAAATGTCATTTTGAAAAAAAAAATCTCATCATTATTTTCTTTTCCCAGTGTGAAGAGTTTATGACTATGGTGTTCACTGAAATAATGAATTATAATGAAGTATGTTTTTCACATTATAATTAATCATAAATAGGAACTTAGATTAATTAAACTCTAGATGCTTATTGCACCTTTTTGACAAAAATCTTTCAAATTAAGCATTAAAAATATGCCCTCTAAATATATTCCACTACAAATATGATGCTAAAGTAATTTTTTTAAAAAATTGATGCAAATTTAGTATATCTAACTCTATATAAGCTACTTAGCTAATATTCTGGGAGAAAACTCACAAAGAAATGATATAAATAATAAGAACCAGCTTTCCTTCCATTTTCACCATATACTTATGTCATGACTTCAGCTCCGTAACTCACTTGGCAGATGCTGTGACCACTGTGTGTTCCTCAGAATTGAGGATTTTTGAAAGATGAGTTGCAACTGAGTCTTCATAAATTGTCATCTGAAAAAATAAATAAATGAAAAACATATTGCGTTACTGTTGCTCGAAATCATATAACTCAGTTATGGCTGCTTCAAAATGACACCTGTGACACAGGGCAATGGCTACGATAAAAATGTACAAAAGGGTCATTATACAAAATAGTGAAATATTTCCTTTCTGCGAAACGTTTTAGTTTCCGGAATTCTTAACTTAGAACTTCATTAAAAAAACAATAATTTTTTTTTTTAATGTCGAGATGAATATATAAAGAACGTCTAATAAGTGAATAGAGAAAAGCCAGACAACCTAACAAAACACACTGCCAAAGACGAGAAATTTAAAGAGGAAGCTATCCAAATGGTCCACAAACAGGTGAAAATGTATTTGACCTTACTGGCTATCAGGTAAATACAAAGGAAAACCACTATACCTTCCAGAACAGCTGAAAGGAAAGCAGTAACAACCACCAGGAAACGCTAAGGATCTATAAGAGCAACAGAACTCTCGCCACTGCTGGTGGGAGAGCAAGCTGACACCCACGCTCAATAAAACTGTGGGTCGTGTCTCCTCACGTTAACACGGGCCTGATACGGTGGGACCCAGCAATTCAACTTCCACATTTACGCCCAAGAGAAATGCAGATGTGGGTTCGAGAATGTTCACAGCAGCGTTCAAATTGGAACAAACTGTACAGGTAGCCAATGGTAACTCCAGGTGACCAACTGGAGTGTATGCGTGCAACGGAATTCTATAGGGCAATGTGAATGCACTGTTTACAACTCTGCCACCCCACAGATGAGTCGCACAGACGTAATACTGAGGGGAAGAATTCAGAAACACATGAGCACATACAAAACGATTCTATTCTATAAAGTACGCAGGTAGACAAAACTCATCAATGCCGCTAGAAGTCAGACAGTGGTTATTTGGGTGGGAGATGGGGGCGTCAGTGGTGGATGGAAGGGGGCACGACCGGGCTCGGGGTCCCTGGTAACGCTGCCCTGGGATCTGGGTGTCGATTACACGGGTTCATCCAGTTTGTGGAAACTTACAAAGCTGTGTAGTTATGATATGTACACTTCTCTGTACATGTAAGTCAATAAAAGTTCTTAAGAATGCTGAATGCACTGTCATACGATCCTGTAAGTAAATACTTCTCTCAAATGACGAAGTGATCAAATGCTCGAGGAGTCTTGTATCTGTCCCTTTTCTATCTGACTCACACTTTAACATTCTGTTGAAAGAACACATCTTCCTAATATGTGAAACTGTGCACAATATTTAAACAGCCTCATATTCAGAGCCTTCTATCAAATGTCTGCCTCAAATGTATTCCGTGTGACACAGCTCAAAAATTTCCAGTGTAAACCATCTGCTCCGTTCAAGCTGGCCTCCTTTGCTCTTCTGCCTGACTCAGATATCTTTTCATTGCTTTTCTACCAATCGGTGTCAATTTATTCAGACTTAAATGAAGATAAATTACCGCCTGACCATAAATAAGCCTTCCTAAATAGTCTCCTCCCAAAGGGAACTCCGTTACTCCTTTACACATCTCCCGTACTTCCTTCAAAGCTGGACCATAAATTTCACATGAAGAAAGCAGGGGAGGGGAGGAACCTCAAAGTTTCATACCATGTTGTACTGACTCACAAATCTACTTTATCAAACTCCTGGGCTTAACACTTAAAACTGCATCTTTACAGGTAAGATCAGAAAAAATGAAATACATATTTTTAAAAAAGCAACGAAAGGAATTTTTTTTTCAAAAAGATTCATTTCTTTTCCTATGGAGTAGACTGTCAGAAAGCCTGAGAAGATAGGGGAGACTATTTGAAACTATCATGAATTCCATTTGAATTTGTTTAAAAAGCCAAGACTTTGTCCATGAAAATAACCAAAGGCAAAGAAAAGAACCTCTTCCAGAGGAAAATTAAATACCCTCGGTGTCAGAGCATAAAATTACTGATGTCACTTGTTACCCTATTACATCGCCATTTAGCAGAGGCGAGAAGGTCAGGTAATTAAAAAGTACCAGACACTGCGATTAAGCACTCTGTGGATATTTATCCCACTAGATGTCCTGTTTCACAGCCAGGATGCCTGAGGCTCAGGTGAGTCGAGAGATTTGCCCAAGACCCACAGATAAGGAAGAGCTGGCAAGTGAGGGGCCAGGTCTGAGGACGTGGGGCTTTTCCCACGACACTGCCCCCTGGCACCAGCCCCCAAAGTCTTTGCTTGACTGTATGTGTCAAATACAAATTTCATCATTTCTCAAGTGCATCATGATAACAGCCTCTTTACTGGGCCTCCTCCTACATCTCTCTGGTTCCTTTGCGAGCTTGGGAACCACTCCTCGAGGCAGACTGAAGCCAAAGGGAAGTCTTTTTTTGTACTTGATACTGTTAAATGAATAAAAGAAAAAATAAAGAGACAACTTCTTAGCGTGCAAATTACCAGGCGGCCAGAACGCAGGCCGAAGTGAGGAGAGAGCACTTTCGTTATTCCATCAGAGTCCATTTAAAAACAAGCTACGAGGACGAATTCTGCTTCCAGAGCTGCGAGGCCACTTCGCCTGTGCATTCAGGGCGATGGCGGGAAGGACGGCAGCTCACGCCTCTCCTTCGCTCCCGTGGCCTGAACAAACAAGCCTCTGTCGACTCCCTAGCCTTGTACGGTTGGCGTGTGATGCAGAAGAGACCAAAAGCATGACTCCTGCATCAAAAAGCTTTAAATCCCATTGGAAAGCAGGAGGGACCTGGCTTGCAAGAAATAGAAAAGGCTAGAGAGCTCTGATGCCAAGATGCCCCTTTGTTCACAAAGCGTTTGGTGTTTAAATCAAAAAGAACAATAAGGATTTTCTATTCACTGTCTGCTTCATGCCAGTCATCAAGCCAGTGGACAATGTGGTGGTGAATGAGGAATGCGCATAGCCTGATCTTTATAGTATCATAGTGCCAAGATGCTGGAAGGTAAAGGGGGCTATGGAATTACTGAGGAAGAACATGGTGTCTGGACTCGGGAGATGAGGGCTGGCTGCTTGGAGCAAGCGGTACCCAAGCTGAGACCCAACGTGGGAACGGCAGTGAGCTAATAAACATGATGCCGATGGAAGGGTATGGATCTGTTCGCAAAGGGTTAGAGAAGGAATAGCACGGGGACTGGATGTTACATGCAAACGATAGATAAATGTTCTAATACTGAGTATTAAATAAGAGAATCGTTGTTCCTGGAGGAAATCACGAGATCACCATTTTTACAATGTTTAAAACGTACAGCAGCACATACCATTACTTAATTATGGCCATGAGGAATTAATCAATAAAACTGTCACAACTCCTTAAGCTCTGGCATTCTAAGATGTCAGCAGAATGCCAAGAATAAGATAATCAACCATCTCTCTTATTCTTTTAAAACTAAACTAATAATAATAATAATAATAATAATAATAATTATTATTATTTCACAATCATGCATAAGGGAATCCAAAATAAATATTTTATTTAAACGATCTATAAACTGGAAAATTAAGTTAAGCCTAAGAAGGGAGAAGGTTCGGCTTATACTTTTGCAGTTTCCAAGGCAAAAAAGTCACCTTCAGTGATGTGGAACACGGATTTAACCTGTAATCGTAAGGCACCCATCCTTTCATTAGGAAATATTTTGATAAGAAACCAAAATAAATGAAGTGTCATTGAAAACTCTTTTACTCTAAAAAAAACCCCACAAAAAACAAAAAAAAAAGAAGAAAAAAGAGATCTCTTCCAAGTAGCCACAGTTGATATCTCATATTTGGTGACCGAATGTGGTAAAAGCAAATTGTCCACCTTTATTTTGCATAATAGGCAACGGATATCTAAAATATGTAAATGAATTCCCTCTTTTTTCTCTCTGGAGAGAAAATTAGCAATACTTATAAAAATACTATTAAGAAAAAGACTGATTCCTGTAAAAACACGTGTTATGTTCAAATTTAGGTAAAATAACATTATAAATAAAAACTAAATAAAAATGCTACTGGAAATAAAACAGTAAATATATTCATCTTTAATAGTCATTATCCCTGAATGGCAGAACTAAAAGTAAGATTTTTATTTTCTTTACCATATTTTCGTAGTTTCCAAATTTTTTAGAAGCAGTTTTTGTCACCTTTATATCAGAAAAAGGTTTTCAAGGTATAATTAGCATCTTTAAGGAATAGTCTAAGGTTCCTAGTTATCATTCCTTTCCTGAGTTTTGACAAGAGGATCATTTTCTTCATGACAAATGGAGATTTCCAGTATTAAAATAAGCAGATGAGTTTTCCTCAAGGGAAAAATGAGCTATCAGAGATCAAATGGTCTTAGTGAGTCAGACAATCATCCTTTGAAAATCAGGTTCTGTTTTGACTCTCCAGCGCTTTGAGGTTTAATCGGAATGCTGCCTCTTTTAAAAACGTGCAGAAAGTGCAGTGATCAGCGGTCTGCAGCAGGGATGGAATAAAGCACACTGTCCTTTCGTTTTATCTTGACCATCACCCTAAACCCAGAGACCGGCTCTGATGCACCCTCAACAGGGCCAGCAGAGCAGGGAGAGAGGAGTTATATGATACTTTGGCCGCACGTACTGGATAGAGTGTTTGGAGACTGTTGAAGGGAGCAGGGCGAACCCCTCATACTCTAACAGGTGCACTTGGCCAAGACAGATGAGTAAAGCTAACAGGAGCCTGTCATCAGCTGCCTTCCCTGGAGCCCAGCTGGTGACAGGAAGTGGGCAGGTGGGACACGCAGGGAGCACCATTAGGAGTTGGGGAAGGTATTTAATCCTCACGACACGGTGGCCTCACTCTACAGAAGTAACGGAGGCCCGTGACGGTGAGTGATGTGGCTAAACTCACACTTTGAGTGGGGAGGGAGCGCGTGGAAGATTGTCTCCTCTGGGGGACCCGAGTGGGGGACCATGCCCCAAGTAACGACATATGAAATTAAGGATAGATACCGCCGTATCTCGTACGTGTCCTTATTCGTTCCAGATATTCACCCCGTTTCCCAATGGTAAACAGGTAAAGGGTTAAAGTCTTACATAAAATTCTTCGGATTCTTCTGGAGGTTCTGGAAGTAGAGAAGTCTTTGGTGGCAATTTGAGTTCATAGGTCATGATACTCCACCTGAAGGGAGAAAAATCTTTGGTCTCAAACGCCTTTAAAATTTAATAAGCTGACTTTGTTTCCACTTCATATACGTACATATGCCCAGATATTTATGAACTATCATTTACTGTATCTAAGACAACCAATGTGGGAAAAGAGACGAAATTTTGGTACCCTCGTAAAATGCCGAATTCCTAAATTATGACTGTCCTATCTTATCAGTTCTGATGAGTGACTTCCAAACCTTTTAAGGCCATAACCCACCATGAGAAACACACAAGTCTGACACACCACCCCTCCTCACCAGCTGCAATGCATTCTGACTTTCCTACTTTTTTTCCCCCCACTTTTTAAATAATGCTCATTATAATTTGCTAACCGGATTATCCAAGTGACTAATGGGTCACAACCCAAAGTTCTAAAACCACATCCTAGATTAAATACATCCAGGCTACCTATAACAGATAATTCATGCTCCGCGTCCCAACCTGTCTTGCCAAGTCAGCTGATACAAACATGAAATGAAGATCAGCTAAATATTCCTCCTTATGAAATGAGAGCAAACTATCCCTCTTCAAATTAAGAAAGCATGGGATTGAGCCAAAAATATCAGTAATACGTAATTAAAGCAAATTGATTTAAATTAGCCGTAAATATTCATTTCAAACCAAACACGGATTCATCTGGCATTAGAGAAGAGCAATCAACTCTAGATCAATCTATGCTATTGAAAATAATAATTTCAAAATTTGAAAGAACTGTTGTCAGTACTGGGATGTGAAATAAAGATCCCACAAAGACACAAAGCATGATAAGAGCAGCACTGAAACCCATGAATTTTATGAAAAGCATATCACAGCCGAAGCCAAGACAGAACCTACAGAAAAACTCCAAGTGCAGCATCAGTATTTAAACAGACTAGTGTACCGTTCAGACTAATCAGTCTTTCCATAAACATCTAAATTCCTAGAAAAATCCCCCCAAAGACACAGGTTATATATTAGGATGCATACACTGAAGAGTCACTTAGAGACGCTATTTTATCTCTTGACTTAAATAGACTATGAAGAAATATCTACATGAGCACACATGGGAGAAATATTGAACACCCCAAAGCGACAGACAGCATTCCTGGGTGAAAGGCTTCCCTAGCGAAGCTTATATCCTAGAGCAGAAAACAGGTGTAATGCGAGCAACACGGAAAATGATTAAACTTTGTAAATACCCAAATAGAGAAAAACATAGAAGTTAAATGCCTACCAGCTGGAAATACTGCTCTGGTCCAAGGACAGGTAAAGACATGGGACCATCTCAGATGCCTCGCACCGTCCCAGCTGCACCGCCTCCCGTGACAGGAAGTGACACAGCAGGAAGTGGCAATGGAGTCGGGAGAGGGGGCATGCTGGTACCTGCCAGAGGCCCCCTGGGGCCCTTGTGCATTGGAGGGAGGCACCCCACTGAGGAGAGACCCCAGAAGCGAGAGTCTGGAGCCTTGTTTAGGATGCCAGCTCCAAAATGACTAGCTATGTGACACTGATAAGCCAACCCTGAGCCTTTTTGCCTGTAGGATGGAGATTACAACACTAACGACCTGGAGGTGTGCCGTGATGATTAAATGAGGTGATACTTTATCTAGTAAAGCAACCAGCTGTATTAGCCATTAACCAATTAACCAATGTATTAACCAATGTATTAGCCATTCTGACTCTCTGTCTCCACAAGTCTCGCTTTTCATCTTTATAAAATCATCACAATATGCTTTTGTTAGCCAGCCCAGTGCCGTTTTGAGGATCAAATCAATTGATATATATGGAAAAGTTTATATAATTTGGAATAGTATTAAAGTAATTTCTTTTTCCTACCTGCTCTTTCCAAACAGGTTTCTTAAATTAGTCAAGAAAACTCAGGAACAAAATATTCCTATGTTTCTAATAGGGGTCTTTTTTAGCTTAAAAAAACTAATCGTTTTTTAATCTCCCCTTTTTTTTTTTGATTCTTGTTTTTTGCAGGTCTGTATCAAGGAATTTCACCATAGGGGGTGCTAAGGACCTGGAGAAGTTTTAACAACACTCAAGGCGAAAGCGAGCCCACCCAGGGGAGAGAGAGCAAAGTCCCAGCACTGTTTCTAGGATGAAATGTGAGTGTGGTACTTAAATCTGCAACAAAAAAGCCATTTCGAACACCCTGTGTCACAGCCCAGCTCTTTTGAAACACTCGGTCAGCAAAAGAACCAGCCATTAGGTTACTTTATGACAGGCCAGGTTACAATTAATTCGGTTACAGCTCAGTTGAGAGTCATTACATTTAGAAATGGTGGCTCGCTGATGAGATTTCGCTCTTTTCTTCGGGCAAGAGCTCCACAGATGGCTCATCTGATCAAAGTCGTTTTGACTCACGCTAGCTCAGGTTGAGAACGATATTTTGACATTTGTCTTCTATGTATGGGGGTGGGGAGATTCCTGCTCACTGTGTCCTATTTTTCCCTGCACCCAAACTCCCTAAACCTAAACACTACTCCATGATATGCAGAGTAAACATGTCATGACTTCTCTTTCCTATGAGAGATTCTAGAGAAAGAGAGATTCTAGAGAAATCTAAAATTCATAGGTCTCTTCCAACTTTAATGAAACCAGAAGATGATACCCACCAAAAGCCCCCTCTCCCTAAATTAACTATTTAAGCTTTCGTCTTACCTGAACGGCAATGAAAAGGAATTGGTGACAACACAACTCTTCCAAACTTTAAAATAATGGGTTCCTTAGACTAGTTTTCTCAGCTTTCATTCATTCACTCAAAAAGATATGTCCCTGAGTGCTGGTCTCTGTTCTAGACCTCAGGGGAAGAAGGGTGGGGGCCAGGCAGTCTCTGCCCTCACGGGCTGTCACTCAGTAAAACCCACGCTGTCGGAAAGGGACTTCCGTGTGCCATTTTCAAAGTACATGTAGAAGCGCATCGGCCTGTCCCTACCTGTCCAGCATCTTGGTGCTGGCGCGTTCCAGCTTCTCCAGGATCTGAGGGAGTTGGGTGTCATCATCGTAGGAACTTCCCCAGCCGAGCACTCGGGCAAGGTCATTTCCTGTCCCCAAAGGCAGCACGCCCACCTGACACTGAAAGAGAGCACAGCGGGGACCGCGGGGACCTCAGAGGAGCTGAGGACCGGGGCTGACTCAGCGCACACTTGCTCTGGGCAGCACATCACTGCGCGTTCATGCTCGATCGCCGCGGACGGACGGGGTGAGTACTTGCCTGTTTATTCAAGTTGAGCTTATCAATTTCTGACAAAACCCAACCTACACTTCCATCTCCTCCACACACAAGAATCCGGAAGTTGTCAAACTTCTGGAATAATCTTAAACTGCAAGTAAAAAGTATTTTGTTTTAATAGACAATACAATCCATGTGCCCCAATTCTCTGTTAGTCTGTGTTTTATTGATTGGTATTCACGTTCAGATTAAATATATGAACCCTTACGTATTAATTATACCATACAATTAGTTCGAGTACAATTTTAACTCAAGGCACTACTGGGTGGCACTTGGGGCAGTTTCTAAGAGCCCACCGACCTCGGACCTCGCTGGTGTGTCACTTCGGTACTTCCCAGCTACTCCCCCCCTCCCCCACTCCCAGGTCAATCCTTTTACTTCTATCTCCCTTCTTCTCAACTCTTCACACACCCCACCTCCTGAATGTACCTCCACATCCTTCAAATATTGTGCGAAATCTAAAAAAGTAGGTGATAGAGACAATCGCAAGAAGTTTCACGAAGGGAGGTCCTTGGAATCGTAGAGAATGGGTGGGAGAAAGGAATGTCAAGAAAGTAAGATACGGGAACGATGAAGGATGGGAAAACGGACATATCGGAGAAGAAGGTGGAGCTGACCAGTGACAGAAGAGACAAAGGCGAGGAGAGAGACGAGATGCCGGGACCCAGACAAAGGAAAGGAAGCGAGGTCCAAGCAGGGAGGGAAGGAGCGGATGCATGTGAAAACGACCAACCCCCATGGGACCAGACGGGCCTGAGAGCTAGCAAGAAAAAGGCAAAGGACACAAGGGGGAAAGCTCTGAAGGGACCACACAGAGAAGAGGCACAAGGAGGGAGATGAAGAAGACGGGACAGTGTCAAATCATAAAACACAAAAGGCCCTTTCGGGCAGCGGTAACTCAGAACCCCGTTTCCACTTTTGTGTTCATGCTTCGGGGTGATGGGGGAACCCAGAGGGAAGCTGACTTGGGAAGGGAATCAGACAGGGACTGCAGGGCCCTGGTTCAAACGTGTCACCTCCTCAATGAAAATCACACACGTATACCAAACATGAACTAGAGGTGCCTCGAGGCATGGCTTCCCTCACTGAAAAATCACACTATTGTCTTCAGATTTTAGGTTCTATGACATTCTAGAAAGCTGAAATGAAAAGTCTACAAAAGCAATTTAACTGTCTATATTATATAAAAATCAATATTAGCTTTCCATGCAAATCATTTTCCAAACTTCCTTTGTATTTATTCACACAAGTTTATCTTTCTCAGGGCTAAGCCCCCGGGGAGTGCTTATTTGATGTAAAATATGGTCTCAAACATTTTCTCAACGAATTTAAACATTTTCAGCACATAAGGTATGTCAATATGTATATATAAAAAGATCATGTTATAGTTTATAATGAGAACTTTAAAAAAGGAAGGGGTGGAAAAAGCAACACAGAAATAAATGTTTCAGTGGATCCACAATTTTCACGAACTGAAAAAAGCCAGACATAGTCCACGCTCAGTGCTACGTTTCATTTAAACAAGATTGATCAATAATCAATTACCCTAAGTAAGGACCTCCATTCATTAAATCAAACACCTGAGCCGGGTTTAGTAACTGTTTAAATCGCCGAAGGAACTTGACTCCCTGATTATCTCCACTCTTTGAATTGACAAAAACCAACAGAGGACTGACACAGAAGCAAAACGTTGCTCTACAGAAACCTGTAAAAAAAAAAACACAGGACAAAATCAGTACATATAGCATTGTCTCTTACACTACGGATAAAAATTCAGAGACGAGAAGGGAAATTCATAAAAATAAAAAACTTCATTCATTATCTGAGCAATAAGTTACCATGTAGCCCCCAAATGGAAATAGTTTTATTATTTACACGCTAAAAATATAAAAATTTATCATTTACAATATGCTACCTACAAGGAAAAACCATACCAAAGATGATAAAAGTATTCATTATAATTTGATATACCACCTGCTTCACATCATTTAATCATAAGAAAAACCAAAGTCAATAAGTTCTCATTTGTCAAATAAAATAATTCATATGTTCATATTCAGTATTATAAAATATTTTCACTGCTCCTTGATGAGGCCTGAGTAAATGTTTAAAAATTTTTCATAAACAATAGAATTTTTGATATATCAGGGTTGGGGAGGGGGGTTTTTAATAATACAGGTTTAAAAAAATCACATTTTTTGAGGCTTATATCCTTATATCTAGGGTACCTAATGGCATAATTTATATAAAAAGTTTGAAAATCATAAGGCACTTTATCAATGCAAAACATTAACAGCATACGGTAAAAGCCTTTTGTGATATGGTTTGCTTAAAAGAAGTTATTAGCATGCTATTCCAAAACCAACGATGTAAACTGATTCTTCAGCATTCACAGCCAAGTTGTAAGAGTCTGGAAAAAGTAAATAATAAACTTGTAGTAATATAAGTTCCTGCAAAGAAACTACTGGAAAACAGATTTCTAAATAAGAGGTACGCTAATGTGCAGTTTCAATTATGGAGGAAAAAAACGCTCATAAAAAATTAATCGTTTGGATTGCATTTCAGTACAGATTAATGCTCTTATCTGCTGAAATGTAAAATCTAAAAAGTCTTATACACAGAAATTTCCCCAGTGTCTTAAATGGCTATGATCAACTTTCATTTAAAAATGTTCTTTTAAAAATCAAATGTACTGTTCAGCAATTTAAGTGGAATTATTATGTAAAAACTGACAAGAATAAGCAATTACAATTCTATTTACTCTAGGAAAATAAACGTCCATCTTGACATTCAGTACCCCAGAAATACACGGGCTTACACGGCTGGTACGTACCGTCAGAATCGGTGCTGTTCAGTGCAATCGGAGGTATGATGGACACTTTACATTGGCCCAGTGGACATACAGGATGGTATAAATCCTTGCAGGCAGTGTGCACCTAACGACAAACAAACTTTTAAGAATCATAAAAACAAATCGCTATTTAGTTACTAGGGGAACTGATAGTTGAGGATGGACGGCATTGCAGTGTTCAAGAATTCTTATGTTGCTTTAACAGAACAACACAGATGCTTCTAAGGAACGGGCCAATCATTTCAGAGTCGAGGATTTGATCTGGTTTGTGTAGCCTGTTTGCATGATTGTCTCGGGTGAGTAGTCAATTAATGCCTGGTGACGGCAAGAAGAAAGAGAGAGAATGGGGTGCAGAGGAAGGAAAGGAGAGCGAGCAAGGGAGAGAGGAAGGAGAGAAGCTGATTGATGTGCATCAATGTCATAATCCATTAAAAACACTGATGACATCTACCTTGGAAAACTCTTATAGAATGTAATAAAAAGCGTAAAATCTGTTATGTATCCGATTTTTCTGGAATGATCCTATTACTTTCTATTCAACCCTCTTTTATGACATTTTTATGCTGTTATAGTTATAAGTACCATCCATGCCTATGTTCTCAGCGAGACTTCAGCCCTGTAAGGAAAATGAAAAGGTCCTATTATTATCCACTCATCTGAGAAAGTGATGTATATCACAGGCGCTCAGTAAATGCGTTAACTCTGTAGAAACCAAGTTTCAAAGTCACGCAAGATAACTGTTGAAAACAAAAAGCACAGGCTAACTCCTTAGGTAGACCAGGTAACTTACATACTCACGTCCAGAGCCTTTAAATGTTTGAACAAGTAAACGTTTCATTAAAAAAAAAGCAGACGTTTCATAAAACACTTACTTAATCCAGTGTTATTTCATTAGTCCTTTCAGAAAACTGGCGTTTAATTAAATATTTGTCAAAACTTTTGAGACAACAACTGAAATTTAATAATAATTCTTGTTCTGCTGGTGACCTCATTCTGGATAGTCTCCTAATATGATTTATAATAATTAATCCAAAGAGATTTTTAAAAAACAAGCATGCACAGAGAGTTTTAAAAGGAATGAAAAACATGAGAATCACAGAGCAAAAATAAAAAAATACAACAATGTTAAATGAGAAAAGTATAATGTAATTGTATCTTCACTGTTTTTACAGAAAAGGTAAAAGTATGTGCAGAGACTAGATGACAGCTGGAAAAATTAGGAATTGACTCATTAGGGTTGTGGAACTATGGTTTGGTTCTGTTTTGTTTTTTACCTGGATGACCATGTTTAGACACTGAATAGTCTGCTGTTAGAAACTTGTATTTTAAAGGAAAAATAATATGTAAACGGATAAATAATGGCGTATAGTATAAGGGGCACAGATTACGGAGGATGTAACGAAGCTACAATGACTCAGAAACCCACATGCCTGACTGACACAGGGCGGGGCAGGAATGACTTCATAATAGGGTGATATTTAAGTTTGCCGGGGGGTGGGGGTGGGAAGGAAAAGACATCCCAGAATGCCCCCTCCTAGAACCTGTAATAATACTTCTAAAATTTTAAAGGTGGAAGTGAGAAGAATGAGCAAGTAAAAAAACCTAATAAACTCCTCCTGTTTAAAGTTAGTAAAGTTTAAAAACTACAAAATACAAGTAGAAACCTATATACTGCAGGTAAATACAACTTCAATAATATCTTCTAAAACACTCCTCCTCACACACAGTCTGCTTTCTTTTTTAAAAAGTTAGAAAAGGGCAGCCGAGGTTCTCCAAGCAGAAAATTAGACTTCACTAAATGTGGACTAAAAAAAAAAAAAAAAAACAGTAGTAAGCACCTACATCCCTGATCGTCTCCCAAGAAAATCTCAAGTGAGATGAAAATTTTAAATCTTATTTAGGGATCACTCCTTTAAAATGAGAAATGGCAAAAGAGAGTTTTCAGAGTGGGGCTTACACCGCAATTCCAAAGACAGAGAGCTTATCTTAAATTAAATGCTAGAATATTAAATGAGGAATAATATAACCATGAGGACAAAGAGAATCACGTTGGATTTAAAAACTACCTGTGGAATCAATCTTGTGAAATCAACATGCCACACTCACATCTCTTACGGTGGTTGATCTACTCTATATTTATTAAAGGTGATGGTTTTTCCATCTTTTTGTGGGGGTGAGGTGTGTGTGGAGTTAAATCCCAAGACTCAAAACAGGACAAACAAATCCGCCCCAATGCGAGGTGATGGCTGTTGCAGCTGGACAGCGCCCCCCAGTGCCAAGAGGAGCACTTGCAACGACTGCCTCCTGCCCTGCTGTGTCTTAGCCCCTTGCAAGCCACTCTGGGCCTGGCCGGAGTCCACACACGCAGTCCGGTCCAGAGGCCTGGCCCTCCCAGGGTCCAGCACAGACCGACGGCCCACTGGTTCTGTGTCATGCTGCATGCACTTGCCTCCTCTCCACCATACGCAAGCAAGTTTTAAACCATTTCCCTAAATGCAGAGTTCAGCGCGTGGCCTGCTGCACTCTGCACTCTGTCTGCAGAGAACACACACGGGATTGCAGCTAAATTACCCTGTGCATGTCAATCAAAATGTGGTGTCCTTCTGCGTGCAGCAGGTCGCAAAACTGGCTACAAACCCCGGAGTGTGAACAAAGCATCATGAAAAACAATAAAACTGTGGGAAAGAGGTTTTTTTTTTATGAAGAGGAAGGAAGCGTCAAACAATAACAAGTATTACAAACAGGATATTTGAAAAAGTAACCAGGCTGGAAGGAATACACCTTGAACAAAAAAAAAGATGAACTAACGTTAGACGGGTGTGTGCTGGCAGGCTCTGCTGTGCCGTGAATTAATTCTCTGCCTCTAAATCACGTCGATGACAACGTTACCAAAAGATGCCACTCAGAAAGGACTCTCACCATCGTTTTGCACCAGAGGCATTTCCAGTCCTGCAGGCGGAGAACACTGCCACAGGTTTTGTCACAGACGGCACATTTGGCACTCACGGGCAAGTTACCCTCCAGCCACTGGTGGGGCATGGCCACCTGCAGAGCAGGAATAAGAGAGTCAAATTATTAAAGACCGTGGACGCCACTGTTCCTACCTTAGGGAAATGTGTAATGATTTCTTACTTTCCGGAATCAATATTACGTCTCCCTCATAGCATCCATTCATCCCGCATTTACTGAGCACCTATTATCCCCCAAACCCGGGGGCGACACAAAGATCTGTGAAGACTAGACCCCCTGTCCTTCAGGATTTGTAGTCTAGCTGAGGACAAGGGCAGGTAAAGGCGTCATCACAGATTCGTATGCGAGGTGCAATGCGGGCAACGTTATGAAGGTGGGGGGCACTGTTGAGAGGAGGCCCCCACGTCTGAGGAGTGAACAGCTGAGTCAACAGTTGAGCTCAGCTTTAAAGAATATCTTAGCCCGTCAGGTCAGGGTCTACCACGCCAGCCCAGCACAAACCACCCCAAAGCCCTACTCACATTTCCCTCAAAATTGACGAGCAGAAGGAACCTATGAAAGATCTAATTGAAAAGAAAAACGCATCACTAACCAGATTCTTTCACTTCATGCTAATTGGAAATATTCCCACTTCACCTTCTGTCCTTAATTTTCTTCTGGGCAGAAAATAACAGAGAGGAGGGGCGGGGAAGAGATGAGAGAGGGACGGAGCTCACCCCATCTTCATCTTCTATGATGTCCTTCCCGATGGAGGCCAGAGTGGTCCACTTGCAGTTATTCATGGCCCTCACTGCGCACCGTTTGTGGGCCTTGAATTTGCACACTAAAAAAAAAACAAAAGGTAACCGCTTCTCAGTGAAGATGCACTTTGGGACCCACGATGAAAGGACATCGCAGCATGACGTTTTACATGGGGGGGGACAGGGGTTGGAAGAAAAAATATTTTAAAATAAGTTTAAACTACTCCTCAATGAGAGTAATGGTATTCTGTAGAGCACACATGGCTATGTACTTAGGAAGCGATTTCATCAAGCTACAGATTGCTACTACGAGAGATTCCACTTAGTCATAAAGGGAAAACAGAAAGGAAATAAAAACAAAAGAATTAGTTTTGAGGACAAGAGACAACAGAGAGAGACAGAGAGAGAGAGAGAGAGAGAGAGAGAGAGAGAGAGAGAGAGAGACAGAGAGAGCGCGCGCGAGAGAGAACTAAATAAAATTCAGTAATACAGAGGTGCTAGTAACATCTTATTTTTTAATCCGAGTGCTGATTACATGAATGTGTTTAACTTGTGAAAAATCCAGTGAGATGTATACTTCTGATATTTAAAATAAAAAGTTTTGAAAAGACATTTAAGATAAAGCACGAGATGATTCCAAGTTTTAAATTGCAATTCTGTCAAGAAACTATTCAGGCATCGTGGGAAACAGGCTGGCAAGGGTCACAAAGATGGCACTGTCCTTTAAAAGTATTATAATGTCGAGGAAAGAAATGGTGAAGTGATAACCCTACTATGTGTATTACTAATTCTCCCCAGCCAAATTATAATGAAGGAGCCTATAAGAAAGAAATGAGACAGCAGAATGAAGGAGCCTATAAAAAAGAAATGAGACAGCAGAAACTATAAGACATGGGTGAAATAAACCGAAGAAGACACAAATAAATGAAAAGATATTTTGTTCTCCTGAACCGGAAGAAATAATATGGTTAAAATGTCCATACTACCCACAGCAATCTACAGAGTCAATGAAATCTCTATCAAAGCTCCAATGGCATTTTTCACAGAACTAGAACAAATTTTTATATGAAACCACAAAGGACCTTGAATAGCCAAGGCAATCTTGAGTAAGAACAAAGTTGGAAGGATCATGCTCCCTCATTTCAAACTATATTACTGTAATCAAAACAGTATTGTATTGGCATAAAAACAGACCTATAGATAGAGTAATGGGACAGAACAGAATATTCAGAAATAAACCCATGCATATAAGGCCAATTAATGTATGATGAAGGAACCAAGAATATACAATAGGGAAAGGAGAGTCTCTTCATAAAATTATGCTGGGAAAATTAAAGAGCCACATGCAAAAGAATGAATCTATACCACATACAAAAATTAACTCAAACTGGATCGAAGACTTAACTGTAGAACCCAAAACCATAAGACTACTAGAAGAAAGCACAGGCATAAGCTCCAAGAGGGACTGTTTCTCATACTATAAAGCTTCTGCATAGCAAAGGACACCGTCAACAAAATGAAAAAGCAGCCTACTGAATGGGAGAAAATGAATGCAAGTCATATATCTGATAAAAGGTCAATATCCAAAATATATAAAGAACTCATAAAACTCAACAGCAAAACAATCAAACAAAAAAAACGAAACAAAACAAACAGAAAACAATCCAACTGAAAATGAGGGGAGGATCTCAAGAGACAGTATTTCAAATAAGACCCACAGATGGCCAACAGGTACGTGAAAAGGTTCTCAACATCACTAACCATCAGGAAATGCGAATTGAAACCACAATGAGGTATCACTTCCCATCCGATACAATGGCTATTAGCAAAGGGACAAAAAATTAACACGCGTTGGTGAGGACTTGGAGCAAAGGGAACTCTGGGGCAGTGTGGGTGGGAATGCAAATCGGTGCGGCCACTATGAGCAACAGCATGGAGGTTCCTCAAAAACTTAAAAATAAAACTACCATGTGATCCAGCAATGCCACTTCTGGGTATTCAACGGAAGAAAATAAAAACACTCGTTAGAAAAGATGTCTGCACCTCCATGTGGATTATATCACTTATGATAACCAAGATATAGAAGCAACTTGAATGAATGAATGAATAAATGAATGAATAAATATAGAAAATATGGTATGTATATACAACGGAATATTATTATTCAGTCATAAAAAAAATGAAACCTTGACATTTGAGACAACGGAGGGCAATATGCTAAGCAAAATAAGTCAGACAGAGAAAAACAAATATCACATCATCTCACTTATATATGGAATAAAAACAGCAACAACAACAAGGAACAACCAAGCGCACGGACACGGAGAACAGTGGCTGCCAGAGGCGCGGGGTCAGGGAGTGGGCAATAGGGGTAAACGGGGGTCAAGAGGTACAAACTTCCAGTTATAGAATAATTAAGTCCTGAGATGTAACATATAGCATGGTGACTATTGTTAACAATACCACCTTGTATATTTGAAAGGTGCTAAGAAAGTAGATCTTAAAAGTTCTCGTCACGAGCAAAAAAGATTTCCGTAACTATACATGGTGACGGAGAGTAAGGATTTATTCTAGTAAATGTTACATAATATATACAAATATCTAATCAAAAAAGGAGGGAGAGAAGTAAGAGGAAATAACTAGGAAAGCAGCAGCACATATATGAAAAACAAGCAAACCACAGACTATTTGAAAAATTTTCCATTACTTATGAAAATCAGAATTTGACTACTTACCCTTCTAAGGACACAAAATATCCAAGTGTTAGTGGATAATGATGTTATATAGGTTTCTGACTTTTCAGATAAATATTTAAAGGTAGAGATCACTTCGGTGGAAATATAATAAGGTAACTTGCTAAATGCTCAATGTAAGGTGTCTCCTTTTCACATGAGTTTGAATTTCTAACAGTAAGCCGTTAATAAACTGGAAATGATACACATCATTCTCTTAAAATAAACTTAATTTGATGTAAATGAAAACAAAGGGTCAGGTAAAATAACTAAGGTTTCTACAGTCAAATGTTCAAAATGCTTTAAGTATCATGCATAACCACTGGTCACTTAAACTAAACGGGGTTTTCCTTGAAAATGTTTCATTTACCTGATCTTTCTGTACATTGACAGATTCTTTCCTGAAAGTCATACTATTTTTGTGATAAATGACGCTGTGACTCGAGCACAGACTTCATAAAAAATACAATAATTTTTCAATTGAGTTTTATTGCTGATAATAGCATAAAGAAAGAACGCTACAGGAAGTAAGCTTAGTTTGAAAAATGATGCTCTAACACAAGTGACTATTTTAAAACTGTGGTTAGTTAATGTCTCAAAGCCTTTGTATCTGTGGCTCAAAAGCGTAGTCCTACTTTTAAGGTTTTCTGAAACACAGTCAGTCCCCAGGATTGTGTTTTTTAGGATAAATAAGTACGTGATATTAATGGTCAATAACTTTTTAAGAGGCAAAGAAGAAAGTAAAAGAGGGTGAATTTTTGAAAATTTTTGAACAATTTTTGAAAAATTTGCCATTAAAAATCAAACAGCTCATTAAAAATAGAAATCAGAAATTTGTAACAATAAAGTGCTTTATGAAAGGAGTTTTGAGAATCAAGAAGTTGTTTCATATAACATATAATAAAAACAACAACAAACCAGACTATAATTATGGTCACTAAGAAATAGAAATAATTAGCAGGTACCTTAATTTTGCTAGGTGACAATTTTAAAACTCCAGGACTTAAAATAGATACTGACATGTAATAAAACTACAATTTCTCATTGCAATATTCATTCAGTCTCTACCACACTGAATCTTTATATGTTCAACAGTAGTTAAGGTAAAAACGTGTAGGTACACATGTTGATATATGTGATGTTGTTAATTGATTAAAATAAAAATCACCATTTAACGTTTATTGTTGTTGTTAAATTGCTGTTTACATAACTATGAAGAATAATTGTGCTCTGAAAGTATAATTAATATTCTCAACTGATTTAGAGGATTATTTATGAAAAGTCTTTTGTCTTCTTTTTTTATGCACAAAGGTCATATAGCAAGGCTTTTAGGTAATAATTTTGGTTATTATTCCGCACGAACCTAGAAGACAAATCAGCAGAGCCTTGTTTTATGTGAAAAACAAGGACAGAAGGATTAAGTAAATTTAGTATAGCTTCGCACACCAGAAGCTGGGTTCTATTCTAACACAGACTTATTCATTATCACTGATGAATACATTTTTCTTGTATTTGCACCTCTGTTATAGCTTTTAAAGCCTCTTGTATCCTATGCTTTTAGCGTTATTAAGCAGACAGAAAGCGGGGGAGTAAGTTTCAAAAGTATAACTTTGATTACAATAAAAATACCCTAGATAACCACATTCTCATAAAAACAGAACTTTTTTATATATTCATAAAACCCTTGGGATTTTTAAAACATCTGCTAGTTCTATAAATACTAAGATTTAAAATTTTTATCAGCAGAGAAAATTAATACTAACATAATGTTCTTCGAAAAATAAAATAATTGAGACTTTTTAAAAAGTCAGGAAGGTATCATTAACGGAATAATATAACAAAATTATTTAAAGACTTTCAAGCGTCTTATTCTCACCAGCTGATGTAATTTTTATTTAAAAAAATGCTTAGGAAAATATTTAGTCATCTCACTGTTAACCTCGATTTCTAAATGAATATATTTAATAGCATATACCTCTCAAATCAGAAGGGTACCAGATATCTCAGATCATTTTTAGCATTTTTCGAAAGATGGAATAGAAGGTAATAGCAAAGAGACCATCAGAATAACACACATAATATTACAGACCTGCGGGAGTCACTCAGAGCCATCGGTACCCCTTCAGATTATTCAAGTCATAAAGGCCATTTAAATCTTTGTTTGCAATCATTGTTTAAGTAAAAAAAAAATGTTTAATGTCTCCTCCAAATGTTCATTTTCATGAATTTTAATACATCAGACCATGAAGCAACCCTGTAAAATTGTTTACTTGACACATTTCTTATAAAACACAGTTAAAATTCCTACAATTTACTTGGCTAGAAAAGCAGTTTTATTGTATGCATTCTCCCACCTAATTTCCACAGTGCTCTGTGAGATTGTAAATGACTATTATCCCCATTTTACAGATGAGGAAATTACTCTGAAAGAGTGAACTACGTCCCGTGTCTCGGTTTGCAATGTTGGAAGTGGAACTCAAACCAGAGCTTTGACACATAGCTATACTCTTAAATCTCAGACCTTATCATTTAAAATGCAGTAAAACTATGACTCTGTGCCTATTTTATTATTGAATCCTAATAAAGTTATATTTGAAATTCCTTAAGAATTTTTTGTATTAGAGAAAAAGGCTAGTAACAGAATTATACAGAGTCTAAACAGTCAGATACCATTATATGACTACTGAGGGTATAAAATTAATCTAAAGAAGTTATGAGTTTTCTCTTGGTAATTATTAATGTATTTCCTTTCAGTGATCTCTGCTCTTAAGTTTAAAAATAACCCACAAATCCTGTAATGAAAACAACAGCATAGGCCTTGTTATTATAAAACTTTAAAGAAATTAAAGGGATGGCATCAGTTTAAACATAAATGAAAGAAAACGTTTAAAACAACACAACATAAGCACCAATGGAAAATTCTGCCAAAGAATTAACATTGTCCCCACAGAAAGTTGTGGTCTCCATAATCAATCAGGACAGAAAAACACGAGAAAACGAGAATGACATACAAAGCCTAAAGAATATCTTTCCCCACTAGTTACTAGTTCTTCAGGAGTGAAAAGCTACCTTTTGATTTATACATCTTTCAAGTGATTTTACATGATCTTTTTCAGAGCCCAAATGTTTCCCCAGAGAGTCCTGTGTGGGCTGAGCTCCATGTGAAGGCCCAGGAAAACCTAAGCCAGGTTCCCACGGAGACGCCCCCAGCCCCTGCTTCCACCCTGGGGACTGTTTCCCCGAGGGGACTGTTATCCCGAGGGGACCGTTTTCCCGAGGGGACCATTTTTTTCCCGGGATGAGTTTTCTCTGCTGGCTTCTCAGCAGTGCCAGCAGCAGCGTGATCAGAGTGTGGCCGGTGTCGAGGGGAGGAGGACACGTGCTCGATGCTACCGGACGTACCTTCGCAGGACAGGCCGTGGGAGGTGACCCCGGACAGACTCTCTCGGCACACGTTGCAGAAGGTGGGGCGGGCGTGGGAGCAGGCGTACCAGTTATGCATCCCTGAGAAATGTTCCACGGTAAACTGGGCCACCTGGAGAGGAGAGGTGAGCACAGGGTTGCCACACGACAGGGCCGGACGGCAGGCTGGAACGTAAGCAACTTACATGATGGAAATTGCAAAGCCGTAGTGTTTAAAACGAAAACCCTCTGCCTTAAGTTAAAAAAATAAAAATAAAAAAGGCACCGCCAGGTTTAAAGCAGCTGCTGGAGCTGCACACGCTCCTTTCTGCAGAGCACAGCTCCAGCTCCCGGGCTAACTCCGGTTCCCTGCGAGCACAGGGCACAGGGGAGACGCTACTTCACCTCGTAGGGCTCCCTGGTCTGCACTGACTTCAGGGAGCTGATCCAGTCCTCCATCTCCTTCCGGTTCTCGGCGCACAGCATCAGCCTTCGGAACGGAGTGATTATCTGCAAGGGGACGGGTCACGCTCATGATGGGCAAGGACCAAGGAGGGAGATTCTTGCAAAACCGAGCATCGAGCATCATACAAGGTAGTTCCATTTCTAATCTCATTTCCTCGGTGAGGAAAATAAAGAGTCTCTGTAACGTAAATGAGTTTCGAGCTCTGAGGACAATGCGGTGTGGTCTAGACAAGGAAAATTCTGAGGGACCTTTTGTTGTCTTTGATGACACTGCTACGTGCTTATCAGGGTTTTCAGTCCTCTTCCAAAGGCTGTGAACCCACGTGAACGATGTATTCCTATTTCCGGAAACACACCTTGAAAACTGATTTTAAATATACGAAACAATTCACAATCAGCTTAGAATACATAGCTATCAATATGGAAATGGTTTTAAAACCTGAAAATCAAAGGAACGCACGATTACATGATTTTCTAATTGGCTTCTGATGGCATCAAGAATATCATTATTAAATAACGTTAAGTTTACATATTTCTATTGCCTATTTTAATATGATTCATATGAAAAAGAGTTTCCCCATTGTGCAGAACTCCACTGGACTACTTTTGAGTGAGAGCAGAGAAGAATGAGCGCAGAAGTCATTCAGCTGGTTTTAAGGGGAACATAATAACTGTGACATCTTTTTTCATGTCACTCAAGAAGGCAAATCAGTTACGTGAAGAATCTGAAAGCAGGTGATATGAAAAATTCTCGCTGGTTTGGCACCAGAAGTGATTCACAGCGAGATCCCGAAACGACCTCAAAGAAGCCTTCATTTACGTGGAACTACAACATCCTGGTTGTAATCCCGAAGTCGCGAAACCGTGAGCATGCACCGCAAAGAAGGGACTACTTATGTGCTTGCGGAAGAAGAGAATAATGTCACATTTCTACCCAGAAACTACTTCCCAGTGATAAATTATGTCTTTAGAGAGCAAACACATTTTCTTAGGTTAAAAGTATATAAAGTATACAATAAAGTATACAATATAATCTATATATTGTACTATAGAGTGCATTTTTATGCCATGAAAACGCAATAATCATTTAAAAAAAATAAAAATAAAAAAGGAACCTTCCCCCAAAGGAGTAAACTAGCAAGCCTCAATCACGACTGATCTTCTTAGAAAATAAGTCCCTTATTCAAAATGACAGAGACCAGCTCAGCCTTATCTACTCACCAGTCGCTGCCTCCTCTCATCGGCCGTAAATTCAGGCGACACAATCCTTCCCTAAATCAAGGGGCCTTTAATGCATCTGACAGGCAGTCCCACTCAAATGAGGCTGACCCGAGTCACGTGGAAAGAGGAACCCCAACGCTTTGGCTCTGGATATTGGTTAATTGCATATGAAATTGAACAGAGCCTCCTCTCTGCCTTTTCTTCCGTTTTCCACTCCCCTCTCTGGATAAAGCTTACGAGCAGCCGAATAAATAGTTAATGCAAAGAGCAATGCCTCCCTCATTACTCAGGAGCCAAATGGAGGCTTGATGGCTTCAAAATGTGTTTCTGAGACAGCTCATCAAACGCAGGAGAGCAACACCATTAAATCATAATACGCTCCTGGCTATGACGACAGGCATGGCACTCGAGAAGCTGCAGTTTCACTGGGCGGGATACATCTGATATTTACCTGAATAAGTAGCACCTCTGGCATTCATTCATTCATTCATTCATTCACCCATTCATTCATTCATTTAGCTATACTATATGATGTCACTCTATGGATTTCCTGTCTTTCATTACGATGTGATAGTGAGACAAGTCATTATTCAGATAAACAAACCAGGTTTGCTATTTTAGTCATTTTTGTTTTTGTTTAATTCTAAGTGGAGCAGGATATCTGATGGTTTTAACTACATTTAATGCCTTTATAGTCTTTAAAAGTCATCACGAATTCAATAAAAAGGGAGAAAGGGGGATAGAACAGCTTCTCATCTTTCTTGTCACTCTCAGAACTACACAATGCCTATTCCAAAGGATTTCAGTGATATCAATCATGGGTATCTCATACACCAATGATGCGACTTCTCCTTTTAAACAAAACTTTGTAAGCGAGTAAAGATTATCACCCATTTTTCAAAATAATAAAGTTTTTAAGAGCCAAATAAAGGGATTACAGGTAATTTTAAGAAATCTACTGATTGTAAAATTACAGTTTTAAAAATGGGTATGAAAAAAAAAATCCTTCAGAACTCATGTGAATGCACAGGGGTCTGGCTGTGTGGCTGCACCCCCAGAAACACCCCCACAAGCAGCCCAGAGCTGTTGGGGGCTAACGGAAGACAAGGCCGCCAGCACGCCTACAGCATCTCGAGGGATGGACCCCTCACCAGCCCTCCAACGCTCCGAGTCCCCTGCCCTCCCCTCCCCGTCCTTATCCCAGCCTCACTTTTATTCTCTCTCGCTACTCGAACATTCCCGAGTAAGCTTTAATTTTTTTTTCCATTTTTAATTAACATTATCAGGGTGTCACTGGTTAATAAAACAAACTTGAAAACATGAACCCACCAAGATATCCGCACCCCGATGTTCACAGCAGCATTCCCGAGTGATTTTTTTTTTTTTGCAGGCGCTTCTGAACTTCCTTCAGGAATTACATTCTCCGAGCTAGGACCGGCCCCCGACCCCACCTCTGACACATCTGTCTGTCCCCTCACGCACCCAGCCCTGGCAGCCGTGTCGGCCACCACAGCCCAGCGGTCCGAACGACGTGGGCTTTACCTTAATCATGGAGATGACAAGGGAGCAAACCAAGGTTCACTTGTCTGAGAAAAGGTCGTATAGTCAGAATACAGAGGAGAGACAGCTGAGCAGTCTGCTTCCTACATGACCTGTCCCTGAATGGTGACAGTGCTACATTGTGAGGCTCACTGGCCTGTAAGGGCTAATCCACAACACTACTACGAGTGCCTAAGGGACGAGAATTTCTCAGACGGGTAAAACACGTGACTGCATGAGAGGCAATCTGGCATCAAGCATACGACATTGTATAGAAGAGTTACATGATTGTGAAGACTTTAAATACATCAACACACGCAGGAGAAAAAGATACACGGCCAAATCCTATGCTGGTATCGTCCAGGGAAGGAATTACAGATCATTTTCACTGTAATTCTTCATGGGTTTGTCTGTAGTTTCTAAAGTAAGTATGTAGTCCTTCTATCATAAAACGTAAGTTGTTGCTGACAGAAGGGTGGAAATTCACCATTTAAAATTCTGCACTGTCCCAATGCAGTTGGGACTCTGCTGCACATTAGAACCATCTGGGTTTTTTTTTAAAAAGGCCCAGAGCTGGGGCCACGCTCTAGACCGATGAACTCAGACACGTGAGGGATGGGACCCTGCCGCTGGCTGCTGCTGCTGCTGCTGCTGCTGCTGTTTTAACTCCCAGGTGATTCCGAAGTGCAGCCAAGGTCAACAGTCAAGTTTCTGCAGAGAAGGGAATTACAGAGAACTGCTAACGTGTGAGCTGGAAACCGCTAATGTAACTCTGGACCGCGGCTGAAGACCAACAGCATCCCTCCTGCACCTGTGTGGCCGTGGACACGGTTCCTCAGCTCTCCGAGGCTCAGCCTCACTCACATACGCTAAGTGGGAACAGGGTACCGATTCTCAGCTGTGCAGACAGCGGTGTGGACCAGCCAGACAGCCCAAGTAAAGGATTCAGCACGGGGCCTGTGACGAAGCCAAAGCATCACAATTCTTCCCAGCACAGACAGAAATTGAGTATCTGTGTACAGATTTCCTCTGCGATGTATGTGCTTTTTTTTTTTTTGTATAATCGTGGTCCACAGACAAAAGTGGCCTGAGCTTAATTAAGTCAGACACGGAGGCGTTTTTCCAACAGAACAGTCACCGACTAGCAAACCACCAAAACCGGAAGGATAACGACAACCCACTTCCTGGAAGATGTTAGGAAAACATCCAATGAGAAAATACTGTCTTCCCTCCATCGCACGGCGTCTACCCTTACCAAGGCAGGAACGGAAGACGGCGAAAGGACCCCCGCTCCAAGCGAACAGCATCAGCTCTCTGCATGGCACTGAGAGAGTCTGCGTGCCACCTCCAGCAGGTACCACGCCTGCACGAACCAGGATGGAGGTGTCCTCCCTTTAACCGAGATTCTAGATTCTGCAATGAAGGAAGCTCTGTAGAAGCTTCCTTCTTTGGTCATTTAAATGTCCGACAACATTTTCTGCTCAGAAATTCTTATTTCTAGCTAAAGTTCTTTACAACAGACTGATCACACCTGCTACGAATGGAATAAACGTTTCTGTGTGGTGAGCAGCCTTTCGTGGAGAGCAGGACCAACACACAGTTCATTGGGCTGTGACAGTTTTTCATTGTCCATATTTATCTTATAACTTAGGAGACATAATCTGACTTCTGTTGAAGGTGAATCAGGGATAATTATGCCTTTATAATACCAGGCTTGTTATACCTGCAGCTGCCAACTATCCATCTGAATACACCTCCCCCTTCCATCCTTCCTCATAGAACTTAGATCCAACTCTTAAATTATGTATGTTGCTTTTTTTTTTTCCATTCTTCCTTTATGGAACGAAATCAATCACTTTGATGCCTTAGATGTGCCAAACTGCCATGCAGTCGTGCGTCTTAAGTGACTATTTTCAGAGCAAAGATGCTTACTCTCAAACTTCAGAGAGTAACCTGGGGACCTCCACATCCGAGAGCACAGGTCCCCAACCTCGTGTGTGCACCTGAAATCAGGCCAAGAGCTTTTTCAAAACACAATCGACCATGCTCCGAACCAGACTCGGTGAACTTCAAAATTCATGGGGGGGGGGGTAGGAGGGGATAATTCAAATGTCATCTGTGGTTTGGCAAAGCTACACCGGTGATTCTGATACATGCCCCTGCTTATCAGCCACAAGGGGCAACAGAAGCAAGCAACCTTTCCCGTTAGTAAAGGCAGGTTCTCGTCTAAGGTAAAGTGCTCTTATAATCTTTCTGGCTCCCTAGCTCTCTTTCAGCAGCACCCTTCTGCTCCCCTAATTTCCAGGGTTCTCACCTGCCTCGAAGAGTATTCATTTGTGAGGGACGGATCTGAACCAGCCTATCACCTATGGCACCCCACCTGGTGTCACAGAGGTCACAAAACAATGACCTCTGGGGTTTCTGTTTGGCCTTTCCCTTCCGTGTGAGCACCGAAGTGCTGTGTTATAAAACCACAACAAAGACAGTAAAATCCATCCTATCAGACAGGGACTTTGCTCCCTCACAGCACAAGCCGCTTAAAGCCATTTTCCCCAGCAGGCCACTTCACGCACTCACACCGCCCAGGGGGCCCCAGAGGCACTTGAGTTTCGAGTCCCCTCTATGCTCTCTGATTCCTTTACCTTCTGGACTCACCACTCCTCTCTTTCATTATCCAGTTGCCTCCAGCCCCATGTTTTCTCAGAGGACCACTACTGACCTAAAAAGGAATATATATATATATATATATATATATATTTTTTTTTTTTTTTCTGAGCTGTTAATAGATGATAAAGGTTTAATTCACTGTTTCTCCCAAAGGCACTTGGATTTTAACGGAAGACTAAAAAAAAGGCATGAAGCCACACCAAATCTATTTCTGGCACCCAAACCAAATAAAGTGTCACAGGTTATTTTTCAACAGATAGTATCCTTTAGATCAACAACATCACGGAAGTTTAGATTAGGAAGAGACCTCATCCTTATTGGGAAGAGACGCGAGGCCCTAAATCCTCATTTTACAGCTGTGAATGCCGCGGAATCCACATTACGTGCTCAGGAGGACGGCAGCTCGACGAAATCCTGGAACATACGTTTCACAATATCTAAAATGACATAAAATCACTCAGAAAGATGCAGCGGGCTCACGACATGACTGAGGTCGACAGGTGATTGATGCAGGTACAAGATACTCATTCATCGACCGGTAAAACGTATAAGGAAATTCTGCAACACAGCCGTGCCTATGTAACAGGATCGTAAATCACTCTGCTTGGCGGCTGAACTAAGATCTTCCCCACCACCCTTCAGAATGAACTAAAAGTCTTCTCGGATGTCCGTTCTGGAGCCACGTCCAGGTTCATGCACAAAGAGGCATGCGACCCTTTACAGAGACGCAGAGGGGACCCCTGGAAGTCACTCCACACTTCTGGTTTGGGCGGACTGACCCTCCTCCTCACTGATGAGTCACTTCAGCTGCATAAGCACCCATGGATCTTAACCCGCGTTCCAGGAAGTGTCAAACGTCGCCACGGTCCCTCAAAATAAAGTGGGCGGCATCAGTCACCACGGCGAGGGCGTCTGCTCGGACACTGCTGAGTGTCCCAGCTAAGGAGAAGGTATATGCCATCGGTATAGATTATTTATTTCAAAACAAAAATCAAAGTACAAATTGAGTCATTACCTATACATACATTGACATGAAACATCATTACTCACTTGTGACCAGATTCTACAAAAAGTGCAAATACTGAAAAAAAAAAATCCCAATAGAAACCCTTTGTAAACATATAACACAATTACTCTGAGAAATCAACCAATTACAGAAAGAGAAAAGACCTCTGGATGAGAGCAGAATACCTTTGCCCAGAATGCCTGTCTTCTTATTTACAGAAACACCTGACTGCGGACTTATGGTAAAAGGAGGGTTCTCACTGATTCTTCCATCATCTCTGTAAATTACGTGTGGAGTAAGTTTTGTGACAACATACTGAACAGAAAAAGTAAACGCAGAAGCTAAATGAGCTGTCCACAATTAGCCTGCTTCTTGTATCAGGAGTTAAAGCAAGTAAAGAGCTGGGCTTGGGGGGCTTCCTCAGTTACCCCGAGTTTGGGTCGATTCGAAAATTTTCACAATTAGAAAAAAAAATGTACTCCAGGATTTGGGGACCCCAAGGGAAGTTCCTCAAGGAAATAAGAAGGCAAAGGACCCGGTGGCGTCAGCCTCCTGATCCACACACACACACTCTATTCACCCTCTGGCCCTGAACTCGGGGTACAGACCCAACTGTCTGTCCCCTCACTTCCTCCCTCCCCGAACCAAACTCAGATCAGAAGAGGAACGCGGTTCCCCTGCTCAAGTGACCAGAAACGTCCACCGTGGTGGAGCCGGGATGGGACGGGCTGAGCCCAAGACAGCCATGCGAACCTTACGCCCCTAAGATCTGTGTTTCAGTCGCTGTGCTTAGGATGGGACGGTCGGGCCACCCACCGATCCTGCCCCCGACCTCACCACGACTTCACAACACCATCGCTCACGATGAATGTACTATTAATCTGTACCGTCCTGTCGGATCTTTTTCATTGCCCTAGAAGATCAAGTGTGAAAGTCTAAAGTCTAACACCGTTTCTGTGAGAGAAGGAAATACAGACTCCGACGCTGTGGGCGCCAACAGGCACAACGCACGCGCGGGATTTCCAAAGGGACTCAAGCGCTCTAAAATGCAGACTGTCCCTTTGTTTCGATGAAAAAAATCTCACATCGTCTAAATCACAATTTTATCGAACTTGTGAGAGTAGGTAAAATATGAACGATTAAATAGTCAGAAGGTTCTTAAGTTTACGAACGCTTAATAAAATAAAGACATGTAAGGTGGCAGAATCCAATCCAGGCGCTTTTCAGATCAGGAACTGAATTCAACGTTCCATAGTTCGTGGTCTTAGATAGAACCTACCTACAAATAGGTCTAAGAAAGCCGTGGAACATCTTGGGTTTAAACTTTGCTTCAGAGCAATAACTCTGATCATCATTTCCCAGAAGCCTCCGGTTGCCCACCGAGCAACCAGGTGGGCAGATGGCATGGAGGCGGACAGCCAGGTAGTGCCCGCCGCCCTGCTCCTCCTACACAAGGGACGTGGCGAAGGCCTCGGGGAGCCTCCCGAGAAAGGCTTTCGGGGTTACCTGTTGGGGTATTTATTCCCTTAAGGTTGTGTCACAATAAGATGCTGTTTCTGCGAAAACTAATCAAGTTTGCATCCAAGTCAGTATCAAAAGTAGTGGGGCCTCTTAACACAGTCTTCCACGCCTCTCAGAATCCACACGGCGGGTGTACACGGTTAGCTGGTTCTCACTACAGCGGTTCCCCACTGCTCCAGTAAGGTCCCTGTGATCATACTGGGCCAGCCCCCCAAGTCTCCGGGATCAGCTCGTCTCAAGCAATGTAAAATCAAAGCTAACCAAGTCCCCTTTGGCAGGTAAACGACATTCGCAGGTTAAAGGGATTCGATAGGACACCAACATCTTCGGGGTTCATTATCCTGCCTGCTACACCCAGAAAATAAACATAATATACACTTATAACTTTTGATACAATATGTAAGTGAAGGATCAATGACACCTGTAACCTGTTTTCTTCTTATAGACATAATTTCAATTAATATACAAAAGAATGGATGCAAATGATTTTTCTTCAAAGGAACTAATAATTAAGTTTATTAAAAACAGGACACTTGGGGGGGTGTCTAATGCTCATAAACAGGACGACTACCCCTGCCATCGTCCATTGGCAAAGCGTTGCGCTATCAGTGGTCCCAAGTACCATCTCATTTAACCTTCCACACAGCTAGCTGGCCTGCATGACAGGTAAAAAGACATCTGACCCATTTAACATTGCACACTCAGTCAGGAGGCGAGCCAGAGGGTGCCGTCAGGCTTCTAGTTTGTCACAACCTCGTTTCCCTAGTGTAACTGATGAGCGAGGCCAGGGTCTCTCTCAGCTGCCATGACGTGGGCCCGGGAACTGCCCCCAAGTCCCACAGCCACTGTGCTGTCCCTGAGAAAGAAACGGGCATCGAAATTGTCACGTGTACAGAAAACAATGAAGACACAGGAAGCATCAGATGAGCAATCACAAAACAGTTCCTGTAAACTTTTTCAGAACAATTAAGCTATCATTTCATTTAGCTATATAATCGCTATAATTTTATCTTATTACTACAATTAATACTTGGTTCATGAAAATTGGTTAAAAAAAAAAAAAAACTAAACTAAAAACCGTGATTGGCACTCTAAGACCAGACCAAAAATCAGTGACTATTTATAGACTGACAATAGAAAGCAAACATAGTTCGAACTACCAAAGGTTCATAAAAGAACTCAAAACTGAAAGGCAGGCCGCTCAAATCGGCCACATAATTCTACAGAACTTGCTTAATGTTCACAAAGTGACATCATCCTAGAAGATTGGGCAGAAGAAGCTGCACATGCATTTTCTCCCCCTGCCCCCCCAAAAAATCAGGGCTACCGCACAGTTACACCTCTGTCCTATATATACATCATTGTGCGTTCTTTTAAGAGAAGCCAGCAAAGAGATACGAAGGTGCTGGTAAAAATAACACTCGTAATAATAATGATGGTGGTGATGGTTTAATTTACTAACACAGAGAGGTCTCTGCAAACCAGGCATTTTAGATAAATATTGGCAAGCCATAATATCGTATCTAACATTGTATCTGAAGTTATTACGAAAACAGGGTATTTTTTTAGTAGTATTCTAATAACAAGGATCACAGTAATTTCAGAAATTATTTATGTAGGCTGCCACACGCATCGCCACTGTCAATTAGCAGTGAGTATGATTCGTTAATTGATACACTCACAGTTGTACGTTGCATTTAGAGGCTGGATGATGGAAGCAATGCATTAGCCTTGCTCCCCTGGCACGAGCTCTATGGGTTGGTTCGTAACCGTAAATGGCTTTCTTTGTACAGGGCACATATGTAATGGGAAATTTCAAAACAAAATCATTATCTTGTTTGCACTGGTCACCGCAAAACGAAAACATTTCTGAAACCTCATTTTTCCATTATGCCATCATCATCACACTTAAGGAAGAGAGGGGATACTTTGACCCACGCTGAAACTTTAAAAGAGCCATGAAAACGAGACTAAAAAAGTAATTTCGGCCATTTCAATAGCTTTTTGAAGCATCTCTCTCGATTGCCTGCGAACATCGCCAGGAGATATGACCACTGCTTCAAATTCACAGCATCTTCATTTCGTGGCCCACAAACATGCTTTTCTTCTCATTTCTACTCTTAACCGAAGGCATCGTTGACACACCAGCCTTCCCAATTTCGACAGCTCCGCCGGGGTCTGCCTCTCCCCCTGCCTCCCTTGTCACTGCCCTCTCATCTTTCCCACAAGGCCGCTCACCCCCCTCCCCCACCCCCATCCTTCCCTCCCCCACAGAAGGCCTAGTGGGCCCCCTCGTGGTTTCCTCAGACATTACAGGACTGTCCCACCTGGGCTGCCAGCCAAATCCGCCACTCTTGTCCAAGGTGTCTGCTAGGAAGGTGCCAAAAAGACCTCCTATGTAGCATTTTAAAATTTTTTCTGAACAGGTAATACACCTTTGTGACACAAAATCCAAAATGTACCTAGAATGAAAAGTATGCCTCCCTCCTAAGCCCATCTCCAGCTACAGAGTTCCCTTCCTGAGGCAAACAAGTATTTGTCAGCTTCTGCTTCTCTCTCCAGAGATCTGTGTATTTCTCTGCACATACGGTGAATACAGGGTCTTCTGAGATTTAAACACATGCGTTTGCACATACTCAAACACACACACTTTAGAGCAACACTTTACACATGTACACGCTTCCGCACGTGGCTGTGCCACTGAATGAAATCTGGAGTTCACTGCACATTGCTACATGCAGAGCTGATTCCTCCTTTTTCGTGGCTGCATAGCTTTCCACTGCGTGCCATATTTCATAACTCACGGCAACCAGACCTCTAACCTTTACATTTGAGTTGCTCCTAATCTTTCGCTATCACAATGTGCAATAAGTATCCTTATACGCGTGTCTTTGCACGCATAAACCATACATTTCACCAGCCTTGCTAATTCTAGATGCTGTGGGCAGCGAAGTCACTGAAGAGTCCAAAGGCGTGAAAGAACTTTCTTTACACTCTGTCCTGGGAAGGGAGCACCTTTATCACACGGTGTCTTCAACGCCCGTGTCAGCTTTTGCTGGTGCACGCACTTCTATCCACACTGAAAAGGCGTACCATCTGAAACAGGCTCATGGGAATGTGTTCCCTGCCACACACACACACACACACACACACACACACACACAAAGCCACCCCGTTCTTACGAAGGCCCCCAAAGTGAGACGGATTAGCTGCTTTATGCTGACAGCTTTTCTCACGTCATGAGCCTAACAGAGAGGGAAGCTCTAATAATACTGTTGAGCAGCTACAAAAATTTAATTCCCGCCAGTACCCTTTACTGATGGAATTCTGAAAAAAAATAAATAAATAGCTGAAGTTTGTCCAGAAATAAGACCACGACGTCCACACACTCAACCCGATGCTCTTAGAAACATGAGATGACTCAGAACGTACAGACGTACACACGTCACGTGGAATACCGTCCCCCTCCCGGTCACATGTCAGCCGCAGGCCTGTGCAACCTCTGGCTCCAGGCCTAGCCGCTTTCCACTGTCAGATGCTCATACTAAACAGGGTTGTGCTAAACTGTTACAACGCATCAGTGAAGTATGTGACAGCAACTCATCTGCAGAGACAAGACACCCCACCAGCTGAGCCAGACAGATGGTGTCACTGGGCCACACCCGGTGTCTGGATTCACGGAAGGTGTCAGCACCCCGCTGCGGGAGGGGGGCCTGGTGAGGTTCTGATGTCAGGGGCCACGTCAGCGAGTAGCCCCACCTTCTGCTCTAAGATGGCAGCGCTGTGCAACAGCTTCTTGCTACGAATCCATTTTTCTCTGAGATTTAAAGATCGTCTTCTGCCCTGAGTCCTTGAGTTCTATACCAATAGGTGTGGCTTACTGAAGTTTCTGGTAAGGGGTCTCAAGAAGTCTGTCTGATCCTTCAGCAACCCTGGTCAACTAACACGGCTCATGCGCCAGAACTGTCCAAAAGCCTTCAGATCAGCTACCTGCAAGTCTCATCCTGTGACAATGAACAAAACAGAAGGAAGGAAGGAAGGAAGGAAGGAAGAAGGAAGGAAGGAGGAAGGAAGAAGGAAGGAAGGAGGAAGGAAGAAGGAAGGAAGGAGGAAGGAAGGAAGGAAGGAAGGAAGGAAGGAGAAAAGAAAAAAGGAAGGAAGGAAGGAGAAAGGAAGGAAGGAGGGAGGAAGGAATGAGGGAGGAAGGAGATAGGAAAGAAGGAAGGAAGGAAGGAAGGAAGGAAGGAAGGAAGGAGGAAGGAAGAAGGAAGGAAGGAGAAAGGAAGGAGGGAGGGAGGGAGGGAGGGAGGGAGGGAAGGAAGGAAGGAAGGCACCTCCAGCTGGATAGCACTCCACCTACCTGTTGTCAACAAGAAGCTCTTGCTTCTGACTTCACCTGTCTGCCGCTGACTAGACTGTGACCTGTCTCCCCTAAGTACGCACCTGCCTTTGCCTTCGTGCAGTCCGATTTGCTCTTGGCAAAGTCTGAGCTGGCTCCAGAGACCACAGAAATGTCTAAGGCAGAAGCCACTGAACTGAAAATCTCCTTTGTGAACCCCTTTCTGTCGGGATCGCACCTACCTCTGGGCTTCTCAGGGAGTCTGAGCACCACGGCTCCCAACTGCCTACAGGGCACCAACGAGTCTGGGTCCCTGAGGGGTTAGGAACATCGACCGTGCTAGCCAGTGCAGAACCCTTTGGGGTTCTGCCACCCCCATCAAATGGCCACTTACTGTCAGGTTTCAGAGAGATCTGGACATTTACGGTGGGTTTTTAAAAACACTTTCCTTGCCAGGAGTTTATTTCCCCATATTGGTCCCTATTGCAGGTGCCTCCATGAGCTGGGATGTCATCTTTCATCCCTGTTCCCCAAATGGGTTTCAGAAGTCAGAGCTAACCTGAGTGCGTGGGACCGAAGAGCCTTCGAGAGGCACGTCGGCCAAGCAAAGCCCACGACGGCGTCCGGTCCACCCCACGGCCCTTCTTCAGAGGGCATCGCTGGGGCGGTCGGGCTGGCGGGCGGTGGGCAAGCCTTCTGCGGTGGTCTGCACCACGTGGGGGCTGCTGGGACCTGGGGGGCCAGTTGCCACGCAAACCCTCTCAGGAGAGAAGACGGGACCCAGAAGTTCAATGGCGCAGAGCTGCACAGTGTCAGCGCCAGCCCAGGGCCAGGGGGACGGAGCTGTGCCGGGCCCAGCGCGCGGAACGTGAGCAAAATGCACACCTGTCACTCGCCCTCCGAACAGCTGTGCAGCCTATGGCCCTCCACGGGGAGCTACAGCATGGCAAGGACACGCGAAGGTCACTCCTCCGACACACGAGGATAACACGGGCCAGACCGCCCGCCGCTCGGCTGGCCAACCGCACGGTACCCGGGGCTAACGTTCCCCCACCCCGGGTGCCGGCGTCTGCCCTCGGCAGTAAGCAGTTCCACACAGCGGCCACATTCTGGCCTCAGAAATGCCGGGACGGGGCACATCCCTGGCGAAGGGCAGACGAAGCCGTCCCAGAGGGGCCCGGCTGTGGAATCACGAGTGGGGAGCACCTCCAGCTCTCGGAGGCTGTGTGCTCCCCTCTCCCCCCGCCCCACAGCCTGTGACAGACCCCTGTGACTGACAGTGTGGCCCCCTGGGACGGCACGGTCCCCGGCCCCCACTGGAGGCAACTCCTTATTCTTTCGCCCCTAGGATCCTACTCTGGGGGCCACACACTTTAAAGTCAGGGGCCTATCCGGGGGGGCTTTCAGATTTTTTAAAATTCTGGTACTCAGTGGCCAATTCTTCCCATTCACCGCTGCACATCCAGAATCTAGCCTGATCTCCAATACCTACGGCAAGCTCTCAGGAAATATCCGCTGGATGAATGAATGAATGGATGAATGAATGAATGAATGAATGTCTGAGGGCAGTTCCAGAGGTGGACGATGGGCGAGGGCGTGCGCCGCTGTGCAAGCAAGAGCCTGCAGGATAGAAACAGCACTAGCGGCAGCAGGTTGAAGGTCGCCGGCCGCGTTCTCCCGGAGCCCTGGGTCTCCGGCAGACCAGGACAGGCGAGGGACATGGTCGTGCCAAGCTCTGCGACTCACCACGGCGCCCCGCCTGGAGCTCTAGGGGTACCGTTCTCCCCCAACGACTGACAGTGTCAACGCGCACCACGACGGGCTCTTGGGTGAGCTGGACCGTGTGCTGGGACTCCCAGGGGCTGACAGCAAACAGGCCCGGGTTCCCAGAGCCCTGGCATGGCCCCCATACACACAGGGTCACGCTCCCTGGTCCCTGACTACTTCGGAAAGCCATCTGAATGAAAGACGCACGGGCGGCTACTGGCGGAGGTGGAGACAAGGAAAGGCACCATTCTTCTACCCATGACCTGATGTCAGTCTAGCTACGAAAGGCTCGACCATTTCTTACCCCCTAGGACTCATAGTATAGCTTTAAGGGACCTTTCTCTCTCTGGGTTTTACATTCTTGGGAAAGATGCCACTTCGCTAAATGAAAAAAAAAAAAAAATACGGTACACTCCCCCCACCTCCCAGAAACAATGATATCTCGTTTCTAAAAGCCTGGCGTCTAAGTTACAGAAAGAAGAATACAAATTTCAAACTTATCAAAGATGAGCTTTCATAGTATAAAGCCATCAAAAGCCTACATGGCAATTGCAAAAGGCGAAACAGCCACTCGAAGTGCATGAATATCATTTTAGAGCGGTGTAAACGATTTTAAACAACCTGGATGTAAAAACACACGAATTCTAGTAATTCTATTGAACCGCTGCAATGATTCATGGTAGGCATGAATCATGTTTGTCAGAGCTACTTCTGGTATAAGAAACAGTCCGGGTCACTATAGAAAGATTTCAAGACGGATACAAATATTTATACGCACATTACAATCCAGCATCCCTGGAGGAAAACTAGAAGACGGTTCTCTAAGCTAAAACCTGAAATCACATTTCCATTTTTTTTTTTCAGCAAAACACATTCCTTCATTCCTCTATTCATTCCTTCATTCATTCAACAAATATCTATTGTCATTCCCCTCTGCCCGGCCCTGTGTTATTAGCCTTTGGGATTCCGTGGTGAAGAAGACAATTTCTGTGTAGCTACAAAGAAACTGGGTCCCCACCATCTCCCCCCATCCCGCCCCAGCCCCTTCCACACACACACAAGCCCAGCAGAGATCTCTCCCCCGGCGTTCCTGAAGGACTGTTACTTAGCTCCTGCTGTGTGCTGCCCAGCACAGCGCCCACCACGGAAGCCGCCCCTCCTCACCTGTCTCCAACGATCCACAAGGGCTTGACAGCCGGGAATACTGGACCAGCTCTGCATAGCTGCTGCCCGTCCAACCTCGAGCACTCTGAACCCCGAGTCTGCTCCAAGAACTCTGGCCGGGAGGAGGGGGAGGGTGCCTCTGGTTCATGGGGAACGAGATGACTGGGCCATCCTGGCGACGGGCAGCGCCGCCACCTCACAAGGGGCCGGCTCCGCCGGGCGGAACTCTCAAGTCAGAGAGTTCTCACCTGTGTGGCGCTGAAACTGTCCCCTCCGTGAACGCGGTCCCAGGCCTTCGTCCCACACGTGGCGGAAACACAAACCCTGCCTACCGCCTCTGTCCCATGATGATCCCTCCCACAGGAACATTTCTCCCCAAATCTCTAAACTAACGAGTGCCTCTTAATGTCAACCGATCCCGCGATCCCGGGACCTTTGTGCAGACAGGGTTGCGAGCCTGCCTCGGTGAGCTCTTAAGCCAACGTTTCCATTCCCAATGCAGGGCCCGGAATATAACGTAATGACATTCGGGGGGGGGGGGGTGTGACCCGCCAGTACGACACGAGCCTCTGGTGACACGACCTCAGACTCTCTATGGCTGACTGGGAGTAGAAAAGACGACGGATCGTGTCCGCATCAGACAGAAATACTCTGTGAACCACACTCATCTAAATAACTCCACGGCGGGGAGGCAGGAGGATGACCGAGGCCAGGAGACCCGATGGGTTCGGACCCCAGCCATGTACGTGGATGAGACGTTAGCCTGCCTGCTCCACCTTCTTATAAATGGAGAGCGTGATGGTGCCTACCTTATAGGATGGATACAAGGAACTGAATGAGTTCTCAGTTACAAAGCGTTTAGAAGAAGCACGCAGCAGTTACAACAAACACTACCGAATAGAGCAGGCGGCTCCTTTAAGTGATTATTTACTTAGGTGATCATCGAAACACCTGCTGCCCGCTGTGCATGCACAAATGATATGGAAACGATAACTTTTAGTTACTGATATTGAGACACGAAGAGATAAAAGTAAACTGACACTTTCTGAGATTCAAAGGAGAGAATTCTTAAGAGAGAAACGGACGGAACTATAGCAATACCCAACTCTATGTAGTAATATAGAGGAAACTAAGAAATAAACAATAAACAGGAAGTAAACACCGAAACACAGCCTGCTGATCTCAATTCCACTAGGAATGCATAATTTCCAGCCTTTCCTTTGCTGCAAGAGTATGTTCTCGTTGTCGATGGGCTTGACTTTAGGCATACTTTTTAAAACCTCACCAGAAACATCATACTCTAAGGATAATCAACGTGCGGTGATGTCTGCTGTGACAAGTGACCCTTATACGAAGTGACTCTGCTCCAGTGCTCACTGAGTTCTAAAAATAAGCGCCACCACGTGGTCTCTGCGGTTCACGCAGCCCAGTGAGCCAGCATGGATGGGCAGTGACCGTGAGGCTTCGCACACAACTTGCAGAGAGCTCCCTAGAAATGCTAAGAGTGGCTAAATAAACCAAATTCATCACCTGTGCATTTCTTTCTCATTTAAAAAAGTGCTACTTTCTTTACAAACTTCCAGAAAAAGTTTTAAAAAACGTCAATACCATCATTTGTTTAAAATAATGATGACTCATTGGTTTAAGGGTTAGCCTTTCAGGAAACAGTAAACAGTCATTGGAACAGCAGGCTTTGAAACCCTTCCACATATCATGTGATCGTGATGACTTTCAAATCATTAAAAAGCTCTTCTTTGGTGAATAATGTCTCCTAACAAAGAATGATTGCAATTCATTCATTACAGAATGGCTGCTTTCTCCATGACACTTATTAATAATGTGAGTCGAAAGAAGAGACTAAATCTTCACTACACCTCCGAGAGACGGGCAGGATGAAATGCTTTCTCAAGATAAAGGTCATCTACGTCCTCTTCCAAAATTCCCAAACTTTTAGGAATTTGTAACATACTGGCCACAGGATACTGTGTGACACAAGAATGCCCTGGATCAAACATCAGGTCTGGGACGCTTCCCGGGGGAGGGGGCCCCCGTGTGACAAAGAGGGAATCAATTCTGCAGCTTAATCTAAGAAGGACATGTCACCCATAGCCAAAAAGATGAGGTCCAGATGAAAATGTTAACGTGAAAATAAAACTCAGAGCACCGTGCAGATATCAACAAAAATTTTTTAAAAAAACAGTCGAAAAATGAACAAAAAGATGAAGACCATAGTACAAATCTCGCAATCATGCCACAGCAGAAATTAAACTACAAGTAAATTAATGATGAACATTAACCTGAAGGTTTATAAGATGCCAAATGGCAGTCTGGGATTGTCCCTTCCCACTCCCCGTCACCTCACACCACTGTCACCTCATATCACAAAATGTGCTTTTTCAGTGCTAGGTTTTGTGGTCACAGGTGTTGTCCACTGCAGAAGACACTTGCAAACCCCTAAACTCAAACCTTGGTCAAAACTGAGCCCAATCTAAGATCCTTCAAAAGTACATATGCATATAATGCATGTGAATGTATATTTAATGGATCATCTCTATCTATTTCAGCTTCGTGAGACCTGGAGAACAGCAGCCCAGCTATGCTGTGTGACCAACAGAAACGGTGTGATAACAAACAGGCAGTGTTTTAAGCCACGAGGTTTGTGGTAACTATGAAGCAATAGAATACTGACACAACTATGAACACAGGAGTTGCTAACTCCAGGGACGGGAGCCTGGGCTGGTTCTCAGCAAACTCTCTGACGACTCTCACGGTGCCGATGTCCCCTCCCCCAGAAGCTCCGCTGGCCCCGGTGACCCACTCATGACCTCTAGCAGAGCTCTGCTGAGCAACGTGCCCGGGCCGGTCAGCTGCCTTCGGCTTTCTAGAACTCTCACCCGAGAACCCACTTTACTAGAGAGCTTGGCGTTGGGCTTTCCGAAGCTCTGCTTTTCCACTTCCTGTATACTAATTATAGGCTTTCTATTTACCATCGTCCCTTGTGAATCTACGCTCCTTAGGGACGTCCGGGAGAGGAGGAGTGGCTGTGGCGAAGCAGAATTGGGCCATTCCTGGCCTCCCCAGCCATCACACCATCGTACGACACCACTGACCTTGGACGTGAATGAACCAAAACAGCAGCAGCCACTGTAGCTGAGGAAGGTGGGAAGTTTTAGTATCTGAAGATAGGATGGTCCATTACTAGTTCAACACGTTTCTCGTGTTCCCTTCTGTCCCCTGGAAAGTCCTACCACACGGATTTGCTGCAAAACTCAAAGCCAACGGCCTAACACTTGAGTCTCTACATGTCTAGCCCAACAAATTTCAGAAATAAGGTTTGGCTAACGGAAGAACTTTCTTGAAACTCTGATCTCCCGTCTCTGGGAGATGCTACACTATCCACTACCTAGGTAATCTTCTGCAGGCCTCTATTCAGTCTCAATTCCAGTTGTCCATAGAAGCTACTCCAAACTCTCCGAAACTCTTACTCATAGCAGAAGGCCTTGTCTTCGATTGCACTGAAAAACTAGCAGTATTTGGGTTTGAAGTACATGCACTTCCTGCCCACACCTGCTTCCAGAAAGTCTGTTTCCTGTTCGACGCTGAGCACTTACCCCGTGTTCTGGCTCTTTGCCCTTCAGCGTACCCGGCACCCACGCTCCATCAGTTCCTCCCTCTCTCTTCTGAAGCTTCGACTTTTGATTCTGACACTTCTCTCCCTCTTCACACAGACACACTCCAAACCCACTTTGAAAACGAAGCAAAAGAACGATAAAACCAGAACTCTCTCAACGAAGCCGAACCCTCTTCTAGCTACACTGCTAAGGGCCACGCTTTTGGGAGAAGTGGCCTCCGCGGGCCCCTCTGCCTTTCCACTCTGCGTCCTCAGCGCAGCTGGACACACGCCGTCCCTTCATGGGTGCGATGGGATGGCCTCCCTGATCACTACTACAGCAAACGCTCTTCGTCTTGACCTCTCGACAGCATTGGATGTGTACCCACTTCCGTCCTGAAACTCCTCCCCCGGCTTTGATAACACCAGTGTCTCCTGATGCTCCTTCTATACTTCCGAATGCTCTGTCCTTATTAGCCAGCCCTTCCATTTTAACATTTTCCCAGGATTCTATTCTTGGCTTTCCTCTTCTCAAACCGAACTCTCCCTGGGGAGGGGGCGGGGGAAGGGGGAGAAGGAAGAATATTTACACCATGAATGATCATCCCACATATGCCCGTGAATCAATAAGACTCAGTGTGAACTCATCTGCTTCCTCCCCGACCCCAGCTCACCTCTGTCATGGCAAGGCTCTGTATCTGTCTGTCTGTCTGCTTTCCCTGCCCTGTGGTGGCCTCCTAGAGCGGGGACTGTGAGCGTGGAAGGGGGCAACTGCATAGCAAGAACAATGCATCTTAGGGGACCTAAGGAATACATGGTTATAGGAACAACCCCAGAACTATACTGTGCATATCTTTATTTACGATGTTTAGTTATCCATCTATCCATCCACCCATCCGTCTGTCCATCTGTCCATCTCTGAATTTCTTTTGCTTATTAACACAAGCACCTGGTACATGGTACCTAACCCACAGGGGACTCAATTCATATTTTTTGTAATCGAAGAATTAGAAGCAGTATGAGACATCTGAGATAAGCTTTGAAGAACTGGTAGGATTTCAACAGCTACAGAGGGAGGAGGAACCATTTAAGTCAGAGGAAATGGGAAAAACTCAGGCACAGACGAAACTACTCGACGGACGGGGTATGTAAAGGCACATAGTTATCAGTAACACCGGATGCTCATGTGTGTTTTTATAAGACTTTAAGACAGAGCTGCAGATGCAATGTGACAGGCAATGGCAAGCCAGCGACATATTTTAAGCAATGAATGGCATTTGCAACTGGAAAAGCATGAGCTGGAGCAGAGGACGCCTCTTAAACAGCTACCAACAGAATGACCTACGTGAGAGGAAACGAAGGCCCGAACTACAGCAACTAGAGCAAAAGCAGAAGAGGAGACGGAAATACCGCTTCTGAGATTGAAGATTAAAAACCACGCGTTTCGAATATTCGAGAACAACGGCGTCCTTTGAAGGAGTAAACGCAAAGGGAGTGAAAAATTCAAACCACCAAAATTAAAAGGCCTAAGAAAGGAAAAATAAATAAATATATTTTTTTAAAAGATACATGGAACACATTGGTGTTTGGACCCCAACCCATCGTGAGCCACGGTGTTGGGGACTCGAGGACACGGCGTGCTCACCACGCCGGGCGTGCTGGTGAGAACGCCCCTAAGCATGGGGGACACACGGGGGACACACAGGGGACACACGGGGGGCACACGGGGCACACGAGGAGCGCGGCACAGGTCGGTCCGCGCGTTTCCAGGAGGGAGGGAGCAGAACACAACCGTACCGTGAAGCTGTTGTTAGCATTTTTTGTGCTCGCTTCAGCTACACTGGCATCTGACAGGTCAACTTCATCAAATATCAGAGACTGTTAACGAAAAAGAACACAGACACGTTAAGTCAAAGCGGGACGCCGTGCTCCTCGACTTTCTTTTTTTCCTTTCTTTCTTTTTTTTTTTACTCTCGGGTCGTGACTGTGCGGGCATGTCAGGAATTAGGCAAAGAAAATGAGGAGACATTTAAGGCAGTGATATTTGGTGAGTAAAACCACAAAGTGCAGGTAACACAGAAGTTCCCAAACGGGAAATGACTTGAAACAAAATGCTCTGTGCCCCTAGGAGCATAATCCACGGGGAACCTACTAAGTATTTCACACACGCACACACACACACACACACACATGCACACACCCACACACATACACACCCACACACATACACACATGCATGCGCGCGCACACATGCACACACGCACATGCACACACACATATACACATGCACACACACATACACACATGCATGCGCGCGCACACATACACACACATGCACACACACGCACATGCACACACATGCACGCACACACACATACATGCCCACACACATGCACACATACGCATATACACATACACACACATACACGCCCATATGCACGCACACACGCGCACACACATGCCCCCCCACACATATACACACATGCACACACATGCACACACGTACACACACATGCACACACACATACACTCACACACATACACATGCACCTGCACGTACACACACATGCACACACACATACACATACACACACGCACACACACACATACACTCTCACACACATATACACATGCACCCGCACACACACACATGCACACACACACATGTACTCACACACACGGAGCAACACCTCTAAACCTTGTAACAGGTTTGCCGGGAAGGCAGAGGAGGCATCACTGTCCCCACATTTGCTAAATGAGAAATAAAGAGAACTAGTCCAGGCTCAGATCCTGGAATTTTCTGTACCTCTCTTTCCTCATCTATAAATGCGTTCCAACGAGACGGTGAATGCGCTCTGCAAATATGAGATGAATGTTTCTTTTATACTCTTAAAAGTGGTTTTAATCAAAAATATTTTTCAGTGGTTAAAACCGCCACAGAAATGGAATCTTTAAAAATATACAATGTCGAGGTCAGAATGTTCTAGTGAATAAATGTATCCTTCCCACTTTTAGTCACTTGGTTGTCATTCATACTCATTCGATGCTCTCCCAGCAAGGCAGGCAGAACGAGTCTCCTCTAGAAGTGCCCCCCAAAAGGGGGCCCCTTCCCTGGCAGCCTCCACCACCCCAAGATCTCCAGGGGGTGTGCTGCGATCCCACCAATCCCACTAAAAGACTTGTTCCCCGACTCGAGAGAACTTATAGTCTAGCACAAGAGAGGAAACAGACAGAGCTAAGGTTCATGTCAGACAGACAATACATTAGAAGTGGAAGAGATGCCACAAGATGCTACAGACAGCCACAGATAATTTACACTCTTTCCCTTGTGAGTAACGAAATAAAGGCTCTTTGAGCGGGGGAGCTTAAACAAAACGGGGAGACAGCGAGGAGGTTATGTGGAGACGAGGAACGGGGGACAAGGCTGAAGACCACCAAGCGGTCAGTGCTGACGAGAAATTAATGTGACAAGTTAGGATGGAGCCGGGTCAGGGACAACCCTGGACACGGCGACGTTTAAAATACGATGCTTTTATTTGCTTGGGACTTCTACAGCTGCGTACACTAAGGATTAGGTTTGTTTGTGGATCTGGTCTTACTTCCTGGCGTATAACGCCACTATTTATATCAGAAACATACGTTTTTTTAATATGGAAACGATCAGTTACTCAACTGGCCCAGTAGCAGGAAATCTTACTGTTTATTTTTGGAGGAGTCCTAACACATCAGTTCCAAGTGGAAACTCATCATTACCACTTTTTCCTCCCCAAACGATGTGATTCTCATTTTGTGCAACGGTTATATACAAATTACTTAAAGCTGCATTCTTATTTCACTATGATTTTTATCCTTAACCATGAGCAGAGCTGAGTGGGGGTTTCGTGTGTCGGGCAGGACTGCAAACACCTCAGGTCTGTTATCTCGTTTAAATCGCTTCTCAACCACGCACGCTGTCTGTCCACAGCCACCTCCCTGGAAAGTGCTGGAACTGGGCTACGAACTCTTGTCTGCAGCCAGAGAATGGATTCTTGGCAACTACAGAACTTCTCCCTCATGGCCAGGGAAAGATTTAGCAGGTAAAAAAGT
>PVKZ01003852.1:0-110628 GCA_004027375.1 Macroglossus sobrinus
GGGGGGGGGGGGGGCAATGACAATGGCCAGTTGACCTCCAGAGCACCAATTAAACCCCCTCTTTGGCAAACATTTCGTGAGCCTTTTCACCAAAGGAAGTGCAAAGGGAGCGTGTGCCTGGCACCGGCGGACGTCGTGCCTCGGTGCTGCTGGGCGACTGACTTACTTGCAGAGAAGTTGGCCTCGGTGTGGACGGGAGGGGTGGATGGCAGGAAAGGCCCATGTCCCACAAAGAAGGAGCGGAGCGAGCGCTCACACAGGAGCGGGGAGCGCTGTTGCGAAGGGATGTTCTCACAGCTGCCCACGCTGCTGAGGATCTTGAGGTTCAGGGGTTTGCTTTTCTTCTTGGCTCTGAAAGGGAGACAGGAAAAAAAAAAGAGAGGAGAGGGAAATGTATCCACACACAGATGAAAGGAGAGCACGGTGCCCCAGTCTCCTGAGCGTGGGCTGAGTGTTCTTCCTCCAGGAAGCCATCCCTGATACTCCCAAGACCCAGGCAGGGAAGTTTTTTAAAGAGGCCACGAGCTTTCTGGCACTGAGACGCAGTGCGAAAGGGGCTTGGCCGAGAGGGTTTACCCTTGCCCTTGGAAAAGCCCATTCTACCGTGGGACACAAACAATTAGATGAACAATTTTTTTTTTTTTTTTTAATGTGAGTCCTTAGAGAAGCTCTAGAGAGCCAGGGTCAAGTTCAGCTCCAGGCTCTGAGCTGGTGTCTGCCTGCACATCTTGAGTTCCCAGGACCCCAAAACTCTGCGGCCAATTGCACTTTGCCCTTTGGCTATTGGAAGAAGACAATAGAAGCAAATCTAGGTTGACCTCAGCGAGCCCAGGGATCTGTACCAAGGGGGCATCCATGCCCTACATGTGTTTATTCTCCATATTCACAGCCTCCCATCCATATTAAAACAATAAACCCATGTCTGCAGAAGTTAGACCTGATGACTCCAAGAGATGCAAGGAGAGAGACGAAGTCTTAGGCAGGACCCCAGCAGCCGCTGATTCAGGAATTCTAGCACCGAGACCCTCTGCACACCCCACCCACACACCTGTCTGGTTCTCTCTCCAGACTGCCAGGAGCCCCAGAGAGTGCCTGCCTTAGGGGTGCAGAAAGAAGGGTGCTCCCCCAAAGCAGAGGCTGGATCACACCGGGCATCTCACGGGCAGCTATAAGGGATGTAGGAGGGTTATGTTGCAAAGGGGCTCTGGGTGTCCCCCACCCTTCACCCCTACTTCACCCCTATACCCCACAGCAGTGTCACTTGGTGGCAGGTGGTGAGTGGTTCTCGCAGTCTGGTGTTCAATGACACAATTCTGGGGTGAGACTCTCCAGATTCAAATACTGGCTTCGCCACCCTTGGGTGAGTAATTTAAATTTCTGCGAACCTCAGCTCCCTTTTCTATGAGAGCCCTTCTTCATAGGGTTGTGGACAGGTTTAGATGAAATAATCCCTGCAAGTCACTTAATACTAAGTATAAACATTAAAGGTTATCCTTACTATTATTATATAAGGGGAATCTGTCTGCTATGTCCTTTAGAAGAAGGAATCTGAAGCTATACATAGTGGAAGCTTCCAGAAATTCTGGTCATTCTAGGGACTCTTCAAGACCCGCGAGATTAAATGGCATTCTTTGTACACCCTGCACCTAGCAAAGTGACTCTGCTGAATGATGAGATCTTTGTTGAATGATCTCTAAATGGAAACAGGAAGGAGGGTAAACGTGTGCCTGCCCTCAGCTCCCAGCCTATGGTCCACGGTCAGCTGTGACTCCACTCAAGAGGAGAGGGAAGGGTGACGCTCCATCTCAACCCCGTGCACAGGCTCGGTCCTGCCCAGTGGGATAAGCATGTTGACTACAGCACAGAGCGTCCAGGGTACAAAGATGGGAGGCTTCGCCATTACCCATAGGTCCTAGCGGAAATAAAGATGCCAGGGGATTTCAAGATTCTCTCTAGATTAGTACTTTTTTCTGCTGGACATCCTCCTTGCAAACAGATCATTAGAAGATGAAGTGCGTCCACTTCCAACAGGATTCTGCAACCCGAGGAAGGGAGGAGGAGGAGGAGAGACACACCAGAAGCTGAAGGGGTCCAACCTACTGCTGCTAAGGCTTTGACCCGAAACGCAGGGCATGCCTTTCTGAAATGATAAGCACAGAACGGGGACACTGTTTTCTTGTCTTTCTTTTTTAATTTTCACTTTACCGAACAGGAGGCCGAATCATACTATTATTAACAGCAGCTGCTGTCACCGCTGCTTTGATTTGAGTGCTGCCCATGTGCCGGGGACTGTGTCGAGCTTTTCATGATCTCATGAGGGGCTGTCATTGTTATCTTCTCTCCACGGACGAGAACACTGGGGCACTGAGAAGGGAAAGATTGTGTATAATCAGAAGAGAAGGGATGCATGTGACCAGATTCTCCAGGTCAGTCCTGACCCCACACCGGCATCCACTCTGAGACCGGCTGTCCCGTCCGCGGAGCTCGAGGTCGGACACGTCCGGGCCAGAGGCACTGAGATGGCAGTGTGCCATAGACTTTCCACAGGCTCTTCTCTCTCCAGTTCTGAGCCTTCTCACTTGCAGATGCGAAGAAAAATGGTGTAACAGAGAAAGCAGGAGCGGGCCAGGAACCCGGAGAGTCCCCAGTGCCGGATTCCCGGACTCCCAAGGAACAGCAAAACTGCCCCTTACAGAATGCCTCGCCCTCTCTGCCTGTCAAACTCCTACACATACTCCAGGGTCCAGTGTCAAATGTCACTGCGTGGGTGACGTGCTCTTCCTCCTCACCAGAGCCAACTTCTCATGCCCCTCCCCTCGCTCTTTCAGCACCCGCGCCCCCATCACATGCTGGGTGAGACCCCATCCCCACAGCGTGGCAGCCAGTTCTCATGCCTCACCCCCATCGGGCCATGCTGCCCTCTTCCTTCCCCTCACACTGAGCTCCAGACATGTAACCTGAGCCGTTCCTCAGCTCCAACTCTCATGCTGTTCCCCACCACCTGGAATACCCTCCCTTTCTTTGCCTTATTAATCCCCATCTGTCTTTCATCACTCAGCTCTGGTGTCCTCTCCTCCAGGAAGCCCTCCCTGATACCCCAAATCCCTCCCAGCCAGGGCTGAGTGTTCTTCCCCCAGGAAGCCTTTCCTAATACTTCCCCTTCCCTCCTGGCCTGGGTTAATTGTTCCTCCTCAATATTTTTTTTTTCCTAAAATATTCCTGACATATCTCTGTGGCTGTAGTTTCTTAGTTTTGCATCTTCATTTCCATTTTTGTCTCCCCAATGGGCTGTGGGCCTTTGAGGACAATGAGTCTGTATTGTTCATTTTTCTATCCTTGGCGATTAGCACAGAGCCTGGCACACAATAGGTGCTCATTAAATGCTTATTCAGTGACCATTCCGGATTAGGACTCTGGCACTTATCACACTCTATCCTGATACTCTGTCTCCCACACTCAACTGTGGGCTCCGTGAGGGCAGGAAACTCTGGTTTTCACTGTTGGATCTCTCGGCCCCTAGCTCAGACCCAGCTGAATAGCATGAATCTTTCAAGCTGGTTTTGAAACAATTCTCCCCTTCCCAAGAACCCTGGGTGATCAGTTTCAGAGAGTTTGGTTTAAAACTTCATCCAGAACTAACCTCACGGCTCTCCACCGTCCCCAACGCCCCACTCAGACCTGGCCGGGAGCTGGGTGCCCTCTTGTGGCCAACGTGAACCCTCTCTGCAAATTTCCACAGTTGGGGATGGAGTGCCCCAGGAGATGTGTGTTAATTTAAAACTGGAGGCTTCCCACACAGGCTGCCTCACAGTCCACCTTCCCCAGGAGGTCTGCTGCTCACCGGCTAGCTGTATGGGATTCAAGTGCACCTGTTGAGTGCGCCCCTCTCGGTGCCTGGGCTGGCGCCCCTTCTTATCAGCCCCCCCAGGGGCCTGTGGCAAGGCCAGGGAGCTACCTCCTGTTACAGCTGCACCTGCAGGCTGGCTCTCCCTGCCCGTGGTCGGAGAAAAGAGGGAAGCAAGGAGGCCGTGGCACTTCACGCCACGTGAGCGTCCAGCGGTGGGCGGTCAAAGAGGCATCTACACGGACACAGTGTGACTCAGGAGTTAAACTTGTCGGCTCTGGGGTCAGGGAGACCAGGGTCCTAACTGTGACTTCAGGAAAGTGATCCTCCTTCTTCGTGCCTCAGTTTCCTCACCGGGACGATAAGGAGAATAATGGCGCCTGCCTACAAAGCATCACCGTGACGATGCTACGAGATCAAGTGCTTGGCACAGGACCCAGACCAGAACGAGGGTTCAGGTTACCTGTTACTAACGTCGCTATGACCAGGTTGAACTTGTCTAGCATGGAAAAAAGCTTCAAGAAGCCAAAAATTGAAGCCAAGCTGTGTTTTTCACCTGAGACATCCACCAACTCTCTCTACCTACCATCTCTGGCAAACGAAGACACTACTGTCATCTCCAAACCATGGATGAGAACCTTGAGACACTGGGCGACCCAGTGACGAGGCCAGATCCTTGCACAAAGAGAACCAAGTCTAACCCAGCACAAGCTTAACAGGAGCTCAGGGAGAGCCGGGTACCACACCAACCTATGGCCACAGGTGGAGTAGAGAAGGGGTGTCTATAAATACATGTTAGTTGAACAGATGGATGGATAAAAAGCTGGATGAATGGGAAAATGGGTGGATGGATGAATAGAATAAAAGAGTGAAAATAAAATGATTAAGTGAATGGAAAAAGAGAGGGGAGAATGAGAGGACGAAAAAAAAGGAGGACAAATGGAATTGATGAAAAGAGAATGGGAGAACAGAAGGATAAAAGAAATGGAGGAGAATGAGAGGAAGGAAGGAAGGAAGGAAGGAAGGAAAGAAGGAAGAAAAAAAGAAGGAAGGAGGGAAGGAAGAAGGAAGTAAAGAAGAAGGAAGGAAAGAAGGAAGGAAGGAAAGAAGGAAGGAAGGAAGGAAGGAAAGATGGATGAAAGGAGAGATGAATAGATGGAAGAGAGGAAGAAGGACAGGAGGAAGAGAAAGTGGGAAAATAAATGGCTATTTGATCAGAGTAGGTAGAAGAAAATCCTATGTTGCTTCCCATCCACCAAGGAAGCCTTCACGGACAAGATGTGAGACTCGCCTTTCTCATCCACCCTCATAAGCGAGGTACGCTCAGAGAGAAAAACAGACACAAATGACTGAGTCTGATGACTGTGACTGTGTACTGAGATTTAGTAACTATTCTGCGGTATGTCCTGCAGATGCAATTAAAAAGAACATCCTCTCCGTGATCTTCACAGGATGTTAGACATCTATTACGTAAATGTCTTCTCTGGAAAAGGGGCCATGCTGGTGCAAGCTGGGAAGTGAGGTGGCATGAAACATGGGCAAGGGCAGCTCCATCCTTTCGGTCTGTGTGAGTCTTGGGTGGACCAGGCTGCTTTCCGGGTGGGCGGGCAAGTCAGGGCCCCAGACATGGCAATGCCAGAGCCAGGCTGAGCTGAAGCTGCACATCCAAGTTAGAAAAAGACATTCAGCGCAGGGGCCATCATCTGTGCTTTAGGAAAATGTATTTATTTTACCAGGTACAGCAAAGGACTATTCCTGATGCCTCATTTGCATAGAATATCCGAACTGAGACCTTTTAGGAAAGCACCTCTTCTTCAAATCAGTTCATGACATTCCATCTCTCATACTACCTGCCATGCTAGTTCAAGCCACCTTCCTCCCTCACCTGGGCTGCTGCTGCGACTGCCTCTTATTCGAACTCCTGATCTCACTTTTTTTTTTTTTTGCTTTTGTTTATATTGAGGTGAAATTCATATAATATAAAATTAACCATTTAACCATCTGGCTTCTTTCATGTAGCATAATGTTTCTGAGGTTCATCCATGTTGTAGCATGTATCAAAATTTCATTCCTTTTGATGGCTGAATAACTCCATCCCATTCCGATTCTTTACAATGTATTCTCCACCTAGCAGCCAAAGTCAGGGTTTTAAAAGTGTACATTGTATCATGTCATTCCCCTGCTTAAAACTTCCAAAGCTTTCCTATCCTTCTGCCTCTCAGGGGCATATAAAAGCTACAGAGGATCCTCAATGCCCACTTCCCAGCTGCTCTTTGTACCGTTATCACCTTGTCACCCTCTGACACTAGCCACTCTGATCACCGTTCTGGTCCCTGACCACACCAAGTTCTCATCTACCTCAGGGCCTTTGCACATGTTGCCCCCACCACCTAGAACACTATTCCCCGTCCTCTCTGTTAGTGGAGACTCACTCCTCCATGAAGAATCATTTCCTCAGAGATGCAGCCTCAACCCTCAGACCGGTCAGATCTTCAGGTTACACATGCTCCCAGCACCACCACCTGCTTTTTCTCACGCATCCCAATTGGAATTCTGTGTTTACTTATGTGGTTCCTGAATGAATGTCTGTCTCCTCCGCGGCCTGTGCCTACCGTACACGTGCAAGGGCTTGCACCCCCAGCACCTAACGCCAAGCAAGCACCCCACACTGGTAGAGCCAAGACCAGAAGCCAGGTCAACAGACTCCCACGTGCCCCAACTCAAACTAGGACAAACTGGCATAGTCCAGTCTCAGGGGAAATTCTAAAGCAGTGGGGCCCAGTTACAATCCAGGAGTCAAGAGGGCTGGTGTAGCAGGACCCGCTCAGTGAATTCTCATCTATCGGCTCCCTGAGGGCAGAGACACACCTTATTTCTTTTGCCAGCCTCTGGCCACCCTCTGCCTAGGTCTGCACAGGGCGCACTTGGAAGGCTCTTAAACAACACACATTTGCCAGCCTCTCAGAGCCCTCATCATGAAGAACACTGAGGGACGTCCCCAAGTGGTGCTCAGTCTTTGCACCATGTCTTGGTTCCAAAAGTCTGTTGTTGGGCTTTGAGTTAAGCAGAGCCGCTGGCTCATGTGGCCTCTTCACCCTCAGCTTCCTTGAATGCGGGGTTGTGTCCCATTGAACTCCAAAGCCTGCCTTCACCCGGCCACAGCCCTCGGCGTCCCATGAATGGTATCTGGAGCATCTGGCCCAGCCGACTGGGAGGAAGTGACAGGGCCGGGAATGGATAAGCGTCTCATAGGCGGGGTCGGAGGGCAGCCACGAGCACACACTCTTCTTGCACACCGCCCTGTGCCGCATGCAAAGTGCTGATCTGGTACCCATTTCCCAAAACAGAAAAAAAAAAAAAATGCCTGCTGGTCTTACACAGGGTCATTTAAGTCCTCTGCAGGTGGCCGATCCGATGACCAGCTCAGGTACTGAAAAGAGGCCTCCAGGAAAGGCTTTCTTCAAAATCAAGGAATAGCACCAATTCTTGGGTGAAAAAAAAGAGGGGTAAGGGTACTTTTTGAGTCCTTGACTCAGCCGGGGGGTGGGGGGAGGTCTGGAAAAACAAGGGCCTGGTAGGTCTCCCACTGGGAGGACGTTTAGTGAGAAGCCACTCTGCTCCTCGGCACAGGTGACCACCCTCACTTCCGGCTCGAGCACACCCCACGTACGGCGTTAATCATCCAGGGCCCAGATGACGTGGTCAAACAGCATATGCGAGAGCTCACAGCACGAGCTGCACTTCTCCAGGCTTGGAGGAGCACACGATGCTTTTCCATGAGGCACGCATGACATTTTCATATCTTAATAGTAAAAATCTGAAAAATAAACTTGCACATCAACTCCGTAATGTCACAGCGATTTTTCCTGGTATACAGCCTTATGTAAGGTATGCTAAGAGGAAGGGGAAACATACAGAAAAGAAGAAGAAAGAAAAAGAGGAAGAAGGAGGGAGAAAGAGGAAAGGAAGAGGAGATACTGGTTGAAAAAAACATTAAGTAGATTTGAGTATAGGTCCCATCAGGAAGATTAAAATAGAGTTGACGGCACCACATGTCGATGAGGCTATAGAGAGCAATGAGAATTTTCATTAAAACGTTCCCAGAATTCTATGAGATCATAAACTGGTACAACCACTTTTGAAAACTATTGGATGGTACCTGCTAAAGCTCTGACCCAACATGGGTTATACCCACTTTACAGATGGAAAGACCGGAGCTCAGAGACGTGATGTGGCCCTCGGTTGCAAGCTCAGCGCGGGCCAACCAAGCACCCTCCAGGTGCAATGCACATTGCTAGGCTCTGAGAGGCACAGAAGAAAAACAGAAAACACAGCCTCTGTTATCAGCTGTCCCAACTGTGTATCATTTCTGCCCTGGCACAGATGTGGCCACAGGCGGGAGTTTACTTGACATCTGCTGCTGTATGGTTGTGGGCGTCTCACCAAGGTAGAATGGGAATCTCAAATTCAGGGGTGAAACCCACCGAAAATAAGTCATTCTCTGGAAGTAGGTCATCCACGTTGTCTCATACCCCATCTGGGTGTGCAGAGTTCAAGAAACCCTGGGTTATGGCTCCAGGCACTGTTCTTCTCTCTTTGTTCTCTGGGAAGTCACCTACCAGTTTGAACTGGGCAGCTCCAGACAGATTCTTCTAGTCCAGGGATTGACAAACTATGGGCCAACCCTGGGCCAAATCTAGCCCTCATCCTGTTCTTTATAAATAAAGTTTTATTGGAACACAGCCATGCCCAGTCACGTACACATTATCTATGGCATTTGCTCGACAACAGCTGAGTCAGTTACAACACAGTCACAAACCGAGAAGGCAAAAATATTTACTATCTTGCCCTTTACCGAAAAGGCTTGCCAATGCCTGTTCTCGACTCCCTGTCCTCCAACGTTAATCAAGAAACAACCCTGAAAAGAATCAGAGTCTGCTCGGGATTTATTTTCTCTCTAGCGACAGTTTCTCTCTTGACCTTTTGTGTCTAAATAATGAACACTCTGCCTTCCTATTCCCTTCCCTCCCTCAGCCCACGTCTGCAGAGAGGACTTACCACCCACAATGGCCCGGATCGTTCAGAGCTGGGCGTTGGTAACACCCTTCAGTGGTTAACTATAAAGTCCTTTGCCTGAGTCTATGCTGTTCTACACAGTAGCCATAGCCACATGTGACTACTGACATTTAAGTTAAGGAGGATACAATGTTTAATTCTGCCCATCAGTCGCAAAGGCCATAATTTAAATGCTCACATGTGGCTAGTGGTTACCAGATCAGATAAGAAGATATTTCTATCATTGCTGAAACTTTTTGGGATGTCACTGCACCACATAAGCCCTGATCTTGGCACTGCAGGGTAAGGTGATGCACTGTCCTGCTCCATCCCATCCTTCTCTCTTCTCTATTCTCTCTTCTCTCTTTCTTTCTTTCTCTCTCTCTCTCTCTCTCTCTCTCTCTCTCTCTCTCTCTCTCTCTCTATCTCTATCTCTATCTCTATCTCTATCTCTCTTTCTCTTCAAGTCTGATCTTCACCTCCCTCTCCCAATAATAAAATCAACTTTGCTTTGAAAAAGACTAAAAACAGTCAAAACATTCATCGTAGAGGGGCTGGTCAACTAAATTATGGTAATTCCATTTAATGGAATTATGTGGGTGTTTAAAACAATTGGGATAGAGAGAATACCAACACTATTCGGTGACCGAAGGAAGAGGCGAAAACAGTGTACACAGTACGATCCCATTTGTGTCTTTAAAAGCACACATGAATTCAAAACTTGAATCCAATAAATATCGCTGGGACGATGAGGTGACTGGACTCTAGCCACAGCGTGGGCCAGGCTCGCTGGGCTGGTGACCTGGTGGGGGACGCAGACAAACAGATGACACAATCAGGAAGTCCTGGTCAATAACGAGAGATACATGGAGAATTGCAATCTAGTGGTGTGCTTGTGTGTGGGCAGTCAGGCCTCTCTGGGGACATGGCATTTAGGCTGAGACCAGAATGTCAAGAAAAAGCCAGATTTGCAAAGATCTGGAGGGTACGAGGCCCGGGCAGTGAGGCGAGGTCAGTGCTGGGGCAGAGGCCAAGACAGGTGAACTCACGGTCAGCGAGGGGTCAGCGAGGATCCGTTCTTGTCGCTGTGAGGGGTCGGGGTTTGACTCCGACGGCAGTGGGAACCTGCTGGCAGGTTTGAGGAAGGAAAGTGATGACATCTGATTCTGCTCTTAAAAGACCACTCTGCCCCGTGGATAGAGCGCTGACTGTGATGGGGGCAAGAATGGAATCAGGGGGACAGGAGAGGAGGCTCCTGGGGTCACCCGGATGAAAGTTGGTGGTGACTTCAGCCCAGGTTTGGGCAGTGGAAGGGGAGGGAGGGTGGCATCTGGAACCCCATCCTCCCAGGACTTGCTGGCCAATTCAATGTGGCGGAGGTGAGAGAGAGAGAGAGAGACATCAGATTTCTCCTAAACTGGTTCTTCATATAGGTACCCAGTCTTAGTAGATACACTCACATGTCTATAAATATCTTCTGGAAGGATACACAAGAAGCAGTTGGCAAGCAGATGAGGGGCCTGTGGATGTTGGGATTTAGAGACTTAGTTACTTCTGGACTTAGCCGCTGGAACTTAGTTACAGGAGTATTCTTTTATAATAATAAAACAATTTTAAAATGGCATGGAGTATTTTCTGCTTGACTCTTCCCTCTTTATTTTATTAAAATAAAAACTCTAGAAAAACAGAGATGCAGACATGGAATAATGTGGTCAATCATTATTTAATATGTCAATGATGTTTCATTATTTTTCTCAAGAACTTTTAAATTGAAGATCAAATTTGAAATGGATTTTGTTTCCCAAATGTCTTTTATTAGTCAGTGGGTAACTGGTATCTTAAATTTAGCTGACAGATATAAAAATAGGGTTGTTTATAGAGTCCTAGAAATGAAACAATGTGTATATTTATATAGATCACATATAAATATATATAAACATACGTACTCAAAAAACATGTAAAATGTCTTTAGAGCAAATAGATAGAGTTTTTAAAAGGTTACACTTTTTAAAAGGTAACAGATCAGCTCTCAACCTCAAACAGACCTTCCACCAAGACTTGACTTAAAGGAAGAGCAAATTGTTCCCTTCATTCTCTTCCCCTTCCCTGCCCTTGCCCACTAAGACACTGCTTCAGGTCCAGGGCGAGTACAAGAGATGAAAAAGTAACAGAAGAGGAAAGATGTTCTAGCGCAGAGGTCGGAAGATTGTATCTGCAAAAAGCCCAATAGGAAATATTGTTGCCTTTGACAGTCTCTGTCTCAACCACTCTATGCTCCGATGCTGTGGCACAAAGCCAGTCACAGACAACACTTGAATGAGTGGCCATAGCCGTGTTCCAGAAAAACTACCTCTGAAAACGGGCAGTGGGCCAACATCGGGCCCTCAGGCTGCTGCTCATGGACTCCTGTCTTAGTAGGAAAATTGAAACAAACCACCCAAAGTAACCCCGAATCCCACTTCCCATCACCTGATTCACCCCCAAGGGCTGCCACCCTGCTACCTGGTGTCTTTCCTCATTCTGACCCCACCCCTCGGGGGTCGGTTGGGTTCTTGTCATAGCACCTGTATCTTTCTGCAAGCACTGGCCACAGTTTTGGCATCCACATATGTTTTTTTCTGATTATCTGATGAGCGTGGGCCTCTCCCAGCCATGAAGAGGCATCATCAGGGCAGGGGTCATGTTTAGACTGGTTCTTTGTGGATCCCCAGCATCTAGCCCAGGACCTGGCACATAGTGAGAGCTCAGTTAACTAAAAGGATGCATGGAGGTCCAAATGCTTCCAATGCACCATCGCATGAAAGCTGGCAGGGCTCCTCGTGGAAGTGAGCTGGGGAGGGGTGGACCCTCTGGGACCTCCTCCCTGCCTTGATGTAACAGACAGGGGCCGGGCTGGCACTCCACCCCTGTATGTTTATTTCTAACAGGAGGCCTTTGCTACATAGAGTGGTGGGGGACGGGGGCAGGGAGGAGGTAATGAGCCTACAGGAAAGGTAAGTACCTGTACTAGACCACCTGGGGCAGTGAATTCCCATAATTATGGGACTGCTAACGCTAACACTAAGATCCATCGGGCTGAGATGCCAGGGTCAGGCCCTGTGGCTGGGACGTGTTATCTTATTTGGGGTCGGGACAATTAGGACCCTCATTTTGCAGTTAAGGTAACTGGGGTTTCTAGGCAGTTACCATACCCACCCAAATCATAATTCAACAAAGGCCCAGGGAGGGATCTCAGATTTCGCGGACATCAAAGCCTTTTCTTAATCACTCTGTTAATGCCACCGAAAGAGCTCATCATGCATATTCCTATTTTCCATACGTGCCTGCACGGACCTGGAGCCGCAGAAAGTCCATTCCAGAGACAACCAATCTTTCACTTGCAGAGACCGCAGGGTGTGTAACCAGAGGGTGCTGGCCAGCTCTTCACCTGGACTCGGATAATGCCGCCTCTGCGCCATGGAACCATCTAGAATCCACAGCTCCCTCTCCAGGTGCACCCCACCGCACAGCCTGGTCCTGCCCCCCACCCCTACCTGAGCTCACCCAGACGGCCAACCTCCATTCTGCCTTCCAGGCCTGACTTGTACTGGCATCCAGGCCCGCTGATTTTCCTGCATCCTAGTGATTAGCGACTAATCTTATTTATTTATTTTTTGTTGTTCCTCAACCCATAAATCAGTTACAGACCAAATATTTACACACGCTGTCATTTCCGACTGCACCAGGGCTCATGACAGCCCTCATTATTAAACAGGATGACTGACTGTGGGCAGAAGCTTCATGGGCATGTAGCTGGATGTTTTCACTTTAAGCTTCCTCCCCCGCCCCTTGCCCAAAAAAAAGACCATTTCCAAGATAAAGTGGCACAGAGGTCTGCTCTCGCTGTCCCCCTGGGGCCAGTGGGACATGCGTGGGCTTTCGTCAGGCCAATAAGGGATGGGATGGTCCATGCTGGCTTCTTCCCGCTTCACTTGGCCACCCCCTGAGTGGGGAGTTATTTGATTCACAAACATCCCCTAAAATCAGAAACTCTAAGGGGACAGAGGGGGAAACTGGGCAATGTGGCAACCATCAGCCCATGACACCCACCCTCCTGGGGGTGGTTTGGCCCCACCAGGGTGTCTCCGAGGGAGGCCATGTGTTGAGCTGATGAGATCACTGGGCAGGGAAGCAGGCTCTGTCATTACTTCTTAGCAGGTCACCTGTGAGGCTAGTTTCCCTCCTGTCAGAAACAGAGATTTGCTGAGTGGTCTCCATCCCTTTCTGCTCCACATGTCTTGGTTCTCACTGTGACAGAGGACGATCATTGAGCCTTTACGACGTATGTGGCCTCGTGCTAGGTATTTTATAGGCATTAACACATTTTATTCTTTGGGATGGGGATCATCATCTCCAGATGAAGAAACAAAGGGTCAGAGAAGCTACGTGGCTTACCAAGGTCACACAGCGTGTAAAGGGCAGAGCCAAAACTTGAACTAGGTTCTGTGTGACCCTAGTGCTCTTAGTCCTAACATACACTGCAGCTCCCCTAGGACCTGGGTCTGCCTGGCATACTTTGGCAAGGAAGCACAGTATCCTTTGGATTCTCATCACCCCGACATCTCCATATGAACGCATCCAAGGTCAGTACCCCAGTAAAATGCAGAACTGACAATTGTCTGCTCAGGTGGTAAGCCAGCCAAGAACCTTCTCTCTGCAAGTAAGAGGTCAGCCAGAAATATTTATCCAGAAAACTATTCTGCCATCTACGGAATACTTCACAGACGCTTCCTTTACCCTAGGAAAAAATTAAACTGAGAGTGACTCCTTACGGATATGCCTGAAGAGGCACATATTTCAATCCAGTAGTTCTGAGACCCACACCGAAATGTGGGTCCATCATAGCCTGCGAGACAGACACAGCACCTACCAGCTGTTGAGCGCTTGGGAAGCACTCAGACTTTACTCCAGCCCCTGACCCTGGCTGCTCTCAGCCTCCCCAGTGTCAAACGAGGGCTTAGAGCAGATCATCCTTAAAAGCTCATCCATCCTCACTGTGATGCTGCTCCCTTCATCCCTCAGACTTACAGCGTGACCTTGGGCAGGTCAGCATCCACAAGGCTTTGCGTCTTCTTATTTAGACAATGGGATCACTTCTCTGGACCCTCCCTCTGCCCCCTGCTTCTTGGGGGGGGGGGCAAATGAGTCAGCATCAGCTGAACAGAGAGCACGATAAACTTCGGCTACTGTGATCCCAGTGGTGTGGAATTTCCAATAAGTCATTCGTGAGTGTCATACAGTGACTCCAAGAAAAAAAGTCCGAAACTCTTTTTCCATGGGCGTTTTTAAGAACTGTTGCCTGAAGTCAGTGTTGTTTTTGCTTACCGAGGCCTTTGACCTGCTTTCAACGTTTGCTTCCGGCAACAACTTGTTATGATACAAAATGTGTTCATTTGGGATCCAAATAATATAGAGGGTGGGCCTACTGGGAATTTTAACTCGACAAGCTCATCCACATATGTATTGCTGCTCAGCAGGACTTGCGTATTAAATATCTTCGCCAGCGACCTGTATCGCTGCTTTGCAGGGGACATTTGTTTGTGACCATCTAGCGTTCACGCACACCCCCCACACACACACCTTTTGGGGAAATCTCTCTCCTCCCACAATCTTACTGGGGGTGTCCACCAAGGGATGGATGCTGCTGCTCTCCCCAAATCACTGGGTACCACGTCAGACCAATCTGCATCTCTCTAGAAGATATAAATCTTAGCAGAGTGACACATGATGGAAACATCTTTGAAGCTCAGTTTATCTATTGGTGGCTTCCCCCCCAAAAAAATGTCAAGTCATTCCTGCTACTTAGAGCTCCAAGACACCCTGGATCCTGCTCCTTTCCAAAATTTCCTGTCAATTCTGAGAGATATCCCGGAATCTTCCATGTAGCTTCTTTCTCTGCTGAAGCCATCTAGAGTTGGCCTCTGCTCTTTGTAACCAGAAACCCCTAATGCATTTTTAAGACCACTAAAGCTGAATCTCCCTTAAAAAAAAATCTATAGCTCCATTTTTTCTATAAGTCAGACTAATACTTTCAATGCCAGAGTTTCTCAGATCTTCTGGGGTAGGGCCCAGACATCTCATCTGCATTTTAACAAGCTCTTCAAAAATGCCTCCACGCTCCCGAGAACCACTGCTCTGCCTGGTAATTCTGCATCAGCGACACCTGCCTGTACTGCTACCTGTGGATTCAGAACAACCTGATGCTCTAAAACAAAATACCACTCCCACTGCTAGCATCTCCACAGACCAGACTGAGAGTCTGGGCCAGACCAGGGCTAGAGCATGCCAGAGTAAAAGAGAGGTCCCACCAAAGGACACTCTCCAGGACAGCCACAGAGACACAACTGCACAGATGGCAAAGTCCTTTACTGCTGCCCAGGGTCCACCACCCTCCCTATCAGAAAAGTCCATTGTGATTATATCAAAATCAAGGCACCCCAGAGACAGCCCCATTTAGTGGGTCCACACTGGAGCATGCAGACAGAGTAAAGCAGGAGATGGAAAGGGAGTGATTAATAACATGCTCTACAGCCGGGATCAACAAATTTTTCTGTAAAGGGCCAGATAGGCAATATTATGAATTTTGCAGGCCGCACAGTCTCCATCAGAATTGTTCAACAGTGCTATTGAAGCACAAAAGCCATCCTAGGCCATAAACACAGGGGCATGGCTGTATCCCAATAAAACTTTATTTATAAAAACAAGGAGTGGGCCAGATGTGGCCCAGGGAGGGAGCCATGGTTTGCTGACTCCTGCTCTCCACAAGCAGATGTGTAAAACTCCAAGACACATTGGTGTGGGAAGAAAAACTGCCAGCCAATACATACAGTATGATCTCATCTATACAAATATAAATATATATAAACACAAATATGTATATATATGTAATGATTAAATATATTTACTATATATTCCTGTGATGTATTTAAGGTCACAGAAAAAGAACTGAAAGGGTTTCCACTGAGAAAGACAGTGGGAGTGAAGGGGTTGTGGGAACTTCTATGAGTGTTATGCATGTATAATTTGTAAAGAAAGTAAAAGGAGGGACAGAAGGAAGGAAAGAAGCAAGAAAGATGGGAGCAAGGAAGAGAAGGAGGGAAGAAGAAATGGAGAGAAGGAGGCAGGAAAAGAAGTAAAGGAAGAAGGAGGGAAGGAGGGAAAGAAAGAAGGAGGGTCGTATTCCAATAAAACTTTATTTACAAAAACAGGCCATGGGCTACATTTGGCCCGAGGGCCATAATTTTCTGAGCACTGGTTTAGAGTATCAACTCCAGGGGGGCAGGGTCATGGCAATTTTGTTAACTGCTCTTTCCCTGGTGTCTATAACACACCCTGGTCCACCGTAGAAGTTCGAGAAACAGTTGTTGGAAGAATGAATTAAACCCGGCCTCACGCTATTAACCAGGAAAACTAACAATTCAACTACTATTCTACGCCCTTGACTTGAGCACGTATAAAGGGAATTTGGCTGTGTCACCCATTTAAATGTCTTGAACCAACTGCTGCCAGCACACAGGTAAATTAAATGGCAGTGATCTTTATAAACAATCAGTTCTCATTTTCACATGATCACATCCAAGTGGTCTTAGAAAAAGAGAACAGGGCTGATGGCTTCAGCCCTGCACTTGGAGATCTGTTTTCCAGTCCTCACCAGGCGCAAAAGCTGTCCTGTGGTCCTGCAGGTTCCCAGATCTGCAGGCAGATATTTCCATCTCCAAGGAAACTGTATCTCTAAATGCCACGCGATGTTTTCCAACCACAGGCAAACATTCGGATTCAGAGGAAAATCTACAGACCTTCTCCCCAAAATAGGAACGGAGCTTCAGGGAGCACCCGACACAGGTGGGCCATGCGGCAAAGGTGACTTTCAGAAGAATCAGGGCTGTACTTTTGAGGGGATGGAAGAAGGAGAAATGGGAAGCCATGCGAGTGAATTTTTAAAGACTCTTTTAAAGAATTTTTACACATCTGCTCGTGGAGAGAGAATATGGCTGCACTTCTGGACACTTTGTTCCTTGACACCCTAGAATCAGGGGCAACTGGCATCGCAACTGGCAGATTGGAGAAGCAATGTCAGAGACAAATCTTCACGTGTTTGGGAAGTGACACAACCTGGAGTCTTAGCGATGCAAAGAAAGTCTGCAGCAGTGGACACCGAGCCACTAAGCCACTGGTAAAAGGCTCCTCTCTTCCTCCTGAATATGCAAATGTGACTTCAGCATCAAGATGAATTATGTATCAGGTTTGGGCAGATTGACAGAGACAGACAGCTGCCCACCAAAGGCCATGCTGGGTGCAAACAAAGCAATCACATCAAGATGTTTCAAAAGGCGCCCTCCTGCCCCGCCCCCCCATCCGCCTCAGTACAAAATCCCTACGCTGTGTGGCTGTGTCCATTACTGTCTACGGGAGGCATCCCAGGTCTCTTTTGTGGATGCAAAAGCATCTAGAAAGGTGATATATGTCATGGACGAAGCCATGAGCTGCAAATTAAGTTGAGGAGCAGGAGATAATAAAAAGCTTTGCCATCGGTCGGGTGTCTCCCCGTCTGGACACGGAGATAAACACTTCCACTGTATGACCTCCCCTCTTCCAAGACCGTGTAGGAGGTAGAAGATCATGCCCCTCTTGTACAGAAGAGGAAACTGAGGCACAGATTGTAGAAGCTGCTGGCCCAAGGGCCCACAGAGGTGACATTCCCCCCATACCTGGCTAGTTACAAGTCTGTGCTCCTTCACCTCTGCAGGCTGTCACTGCTACAATCAGGCTGGCAGGACTCAAGAGAAGGAGATGATGGATGAGGATCAAAAGAGAGCATGGAACAAAAAGACAACCAACCCGATGGAAAAACACGTCCGAAAGACCTGAACAGACATTGCTCCAAAGAAGGTATATAAATGGCAGCCAACGAGCATGTGAAGAGGCACTCGATATCCTTAGTCATTGGTGAAATGAAAAATTAAAACCATGATAAGATATGACTTCACACCCACCGGGGTAGCTATAATTTTTTTTAAAAAATGGAAAATAACAACTGTTAATGAGGATACGGAGAAACAGGAGCCCTCACGCACTGCACTGCTGGCAGGAATGCAAAAAGGAACAACCACTGTGGAGAAGACCAGTGGTGGTTCTTCCCAAAGTTAAACAGCATCCTCGTGAGACAATTCATGGGAACATCTTCATGGGATGGCTTGGCTTGCACCCGACGCCACCCTGAGCTATGTGTCTGGAAGAAATAAAAACAGGCACGCAAACAAAGACACACACATGAATGTCCATAGCAGCCTTGTTCACGAGAGCAAAAAGAAATCGCCCAAATGTCCGTCAGTGGATGGATGGGTGAACCAACGGTGGCATATATATCTGTACACTGGTACAGTAGCCAACCTTCACAGGAAGGAAATCTTGGCACATGCTACGGCGTGGACGAACCTGAAGACGTGATGCTGAGTGAAATAAGAAAGTCACCAAAAAGCCAAACCTTGCAAGAGTCCACCACTTACATGAGGTGCGTAGAGGAGACAAAAGTCGCAGAGACAGAAAGCAGAAGGGCAGTTTGCAGGGGCTGGCGGAGGGGAGAAGAGGGGGTTTAATAGGTACAGAGTTTCAGTTTGGGGAAGATAGAAAAAGTTCTAGAGACGGATGGTGTGATGGCCGCAGAACATTGTTAATGCACTTCCTGACCTGTACACCTAGAAATAATTAAAATGACAAATTTGATGTTATATGTACTTTATCACCATTTTTTTTTTAAAATGTGTTAGCAAGTGGATAATGCACCCTCTAATAACAGAGAGGTGAGACGGGGAAGAGGGTCCAGCGGAGAAGGAGAGAGAAAGAGAGATGCTTGGAGAGGTAACTGCTTTTCTTTAGGAAAACGAAAGGGAGGGCCACGGCATCATCCCTCCCTGGGAAAGGGAAGCTGAGCTCGCGGGCGTGAGGGCTGGCAGCCAGCGCGGCGAGAGAAGCCATCAGCCGGCTGAGTCTGGTTCCCCTCCACCTTCTCCACTGCTATTCCATGTCTTCTCTGGCTGTGTGCTCTCCACCTGCTCAGATCCAATTTAATTAGAGGTTCAGGGCTCCCCAAGCACCAAAAAGCAAATGCCAAGTTTATGACCATGAGCAAAGGAGCTATAAAACCCAGGCCCGCTGAAGTACAGCACCATGCCACCTGCCACCTGGCACCCTGGGGAGGCTGCTGGGCTCCAGCTTAAGTTTCTTTGGGATCCCATGCCACTCATGATCAACACATTATCTGGGCTGTAAGAAAATCAGTGAACGGTGAACCCCAAATGAGAGCGGACTGCTCCGAAACACAACTTGTGCAAACTTTCAGAAGCAGCCATCGTCCTAGAATATATAATCTGAGCTGTCCTTACAGCTAAGGCTCAGCGCCGACCCCAAGAAAAATGCAGACTGGAGTCGGGCAAACCTGCAATTTGCTTCTCTGAACCTTGGATTTCTCTTCAGAAAGAAGGGATGACTTACATCTCAGCGTGACTGGAGCGTGGTCTCAGGTGTAGCAAGGACATTCAGAAGCCAGCTCTGCAGCCGACCAGCTGTGCCATCTCAGTGAGGTTGCCTAGCCTAATCGCTCTTGGGAAGGGGCTGGATTGGGGAAGACAGTGCCATTCCCGGAAGGACCATTCCCCCTCCAGTCCCTGGGACTAGCTAGTATATCATCTACGGAGTGACTGCAGACATCCAAAGACAGCTGTGCCACGTCCAGATGACAATGAGAAAAGCCCTAAGACACGACCTGGGGAGTCACCTCACAGAGCCTCAGCCTCCGCACCTGTAGAACAGGACTAATCGTAGTACCTGCCTCCCTGGATGGCTGGGAGGCTTTCCTGAAATGGCACGTGTCAAGCTGGGCTCCTCAATCTTTTTCTCACCTTGTGGCACACACAGAAAGTGACATAACTTGTGCACCCGAATAGACAGATGAGGGGGCTCCAGCTGTCCCAGGAACCCAGGGGACAAAGCTGATTTAACACTTCGAGGCACCTTCAACCATTCTGCAGGTGACAGGTGGGGACGTGCCCCTGAAAAGCACCCAGCACAGAGGGCGAATGACACTGCTCACCTTCCACCATGACAGAGGGTGCCATGCCAGCTCTTTCCCCAGGGGTGCCCACAGGCTGGAGCTCTTTCTTTTTAAGTTCGATTTGGTTTTATTGTCACAGTAAACCCGCACGGTTTGAACACGTTAAAACAGCATAGACAGGTACCTAATGAAACATAAAAGGCCCTCCCTGGAGGGCTTCGAAGGGGCTGGTGATGTTCTGACTCTTGATCTGGGCGCGGGTCACAGGGTTGTGTTTATCTGATGAAAACTGAAGGAGTTACAGACACTCGCTAGGGTGCGTTTTTGTGTATCTGTTAGACTTCGATAATTTTTCTTGTTATGGGTTGAATTGTGTTTGGTTTCTAAATATGCTGAATTCCTAACCCTTAGCACCTCAGAAAACGACCTTATTTAGAAATAGGGTCGTTGCAAAAGTCATTAGTTAAATTTAGAGGAGGTCACATTAGAGTAGGGTTGGTGGCTAATCCGAGATGACTTGTGTCCTTATAAAAAGAGAAAATGTGGACACCGAGGCACATGGTGGGGGACAGATGAAGGGACACAGTGGGGACGCCATGTGAAGATAAAAGTGGAAATGGGGATGATGCTTCCACGGGCCAAAGAATGCCAATGAACTGTCAGAAGCTGGAGGTGAGGCCTGGAATCCTCCCTCCAGCGCTCAGAAGGACCCAATCCTGCCAACACCTTGATTTTGGACTTGCAGCCTCCAGAAGTGGGAGATGAGGTTTCTGTCGGGGCAGCCACCCCGTGCACAGTACTTCGCTATGGCAGTCCAAAGAAACTAACATGTCCCCTCTGTCCCTTCCCCTAATTCTCAGTCGAACACCCCAGAGGTCCTCACTGTGAATGGCTTCTTGTGTGTCCTCCCAAAGAATTCGTTTTAGTCACTACAGCTGTCATCGCTGCCTAGCTTTGTCACACACACAAAGATTCAGAGCTCCTGACCCACTTTAGATTGGAGACTAGTGTGACCTTTGAGGAAGCTCCCCTATACCGCTAAAAGCTGCACCCACTGATCTGAGACCACAATCACAAATCCTAGCTTTCTCGAACATATACAACTCTGATGTCAAGATCCTCAAAAAACCATCCCTGACCTCCCCCTGACCCCAAAATCCTCCACAGGTCCCCATATGTCACATTCTGTCCCCTCATCCACTTTGGTGATCACTTTGGTGATCTACCTGACATTCTATTACTTCTTATATATTAATTCTCTGCCTTTTCCTAATTGGGGTCATCACAGTCTTACTGGCTGCCTCAGGGCCTTTGCATACGCTGTTCTTGCAGTCTGAAACACTCTTTCTACAGAATCCCACACAGCTTGTTTCATCATTTCATCTGGTGCTATGCTCAACAGAGAAGCCATCCCAACCACCTCATCTAAAACGGCAGCCCTCTCCCCAGCACTCCCTACCCCCTTACCTGAGCTCTCACTTCCTTTATGGCAGCTTCATTACCCGACACGGCAGGTGTGTATTAATTTACATGCCTACAGTCTATCTCCCCCACCAATATGAGGATGGGGTCTTCAGCCCCTAAACAGTACATGGCATATACCAGGCAGTCCATAAATACCGTGAACAAGTCCACGTTACAGGTCTTATGAAAAACATCAGTGATAATTACCATCACCCTTTTACTGGGTATTATCAGTGAGTGATCTCACTTAGTCTCCCAACAGCCCAGTAAAGCAGGCATTCTCATTCTTCCATTTTACAGGCGGGGTACAGAGTGGTTAAGTAACCTCCCCAAGGCCATATAGCTTACAGGGTGATGGAGGCAGGATCTGACTACGGGACATCAGATCCCAGAGCCCATGGGTTGAACCATCTGCCTCACTCCCTCTGCTCACCTCCTAAGCAATTCTTTGTGACAGTGACTATTACCAAATCGCCTTTCTTAGTTATACTTCCTGCACAGGATCGGCCTGGTTGTTATTTTTTTAAAAATTAATGAAGTCAGTCGATGAAAAATAATGATGCCATGGAGATACGTGGAGATTGACAGAGCCTGTGTATGTTGTAACTGGCTTCCTGCCACTGTGGGTACTTAACTAGGTAAGGATGCTATCACCTGCGCTGAAGAAAACACTTATTCACAAGAAAGCCACAAAATGAGGGGACTCGGAGGTGCAGGAGCAGATGCTGGCATCTCTCAGATACAGGAAGGAGAAAGGCTCATTCGAACCTCTTATCAGGCTTGTATATGACATTCAGCGTCGGTGACATCGTGCAGGGCAACGCTGAATAAATGATTCTGGGTGATAAAAAGGAACTTTCAGTTAATTTCCATTCACTTCTCAACATCCCTCCTTCCACCGCTCCAAGACAAGCCACCATCATCTCTTCTTGCCAGGTGACTGAGGAAAAGAACCCTTAGCTACACCTGCATGCTCACAAGTCCTCTTTCTGCACCACAGAAGCAAAAACTTCTTAGAAGTTTATCTGCTTACGCCACATCTTTGCTCAAAACCTGTTAGTGGCTTCCCAAGGCTGATCAAATAAATACCAAATTCTTTACCATCGCCTCCGTAGCGGGTTGAATGGTACCCCTCCCCAAAAGATACATCCACCGGGACTTATGAATGTTGCCTTACTTAGAATAAAGTTCCCTGTAGATATAATTACATTTAGGAATCTTGAAATAAAATAATCTGGGTTACTTAGCTGGGTCCTAAATGCAACAACAGGTGTCCTTATAAGAGAAAGGCAGAGGGAGATTTGACATAAATGACGCAGAGAAGGTCATATAAAAATGGAGTAGAGACCGGAGTGATGCTGCCACAAGTCAAAGAACACCTGAAGCCACCAGAAGCTGGGAGAGGCAAGGACACATTCTCCCCTAGAGCCTTGGGAGGGGGCGTGGCCCTGCTAATACCTTGTTCACACTTACGACCTCCAGAATTATAAGAGGATAAATTTGTATTGTTTTAAGCCACCCAGTTTGGAGCAATTTGTTCTGCAGCCCCAGGAAACTAATGCAGCCTCCGAAGTCTGCATGTGAGCTGGCCCCTCTCGCTTGCTCTTTCTCCTCCACCAGACTTCCCTTCTTCAGTCACGTAAATGCAACATGCTTCCGGGTCCACCCCAGGGCCTTTGCACATGCTGCTGCCTCTGTCTACCCACCCCCACTACCACCTGTTAACTTCGTCTGTAACTTCAGATCATAATTCAGTCATAACTCCCTTCAGGAAGCCTTTCCTGACGCCACTGGCCAAACATGATTCTCCATTGCAGAGGCTCCCAATACCAAGCACTTCTCCCTAATAGCCCATCAGTTAACACTGCAAAGCTGTGGGATTCAGTCATCTCCTTGATCAAAATCTGCATCCACTCCAATCCCCAGAGCTATGCACCCAGTGCCCGAAGTACAATAGACACCCAAATATTTGATTGACTGTTGTAGGAAGACATAATTTGAAGAATCTCAAAAACAGGGTTCTGTAACCAGACATCAAATAGACCCATCAATTTAAAAAAGAAAGGGAATAAGAGGTCTCCAGCTGAGCAAACAGTTTAGCCTGATTCATTTTCCCCAAAAGCACATCAAAGTTTCCAGAAACGACCTCCAGAGCCTGTGAATCAGGTGTCAGACCAGGATGTCTTGTCTTCCAGACTCCCCACAGCTGGCAGAACTAATTTCCTCGTTAAGGATCATTTTTTATCCATGCATCCACCAAACTGGAATAGTCCCAGAGACCAAGTTAAAGGCCCTGATCGCTTGCAAAAAAAAAAAAGAGAGAGAGAGAGAGATTCGGTGAAACTCCTGGAGCTGGTGACGGGAACAGTGTGGCCCCTTTAAAAGCTCCTCTTCTGGCTAGTGAGGTGTTTAGCTCAGAATGAGATCTTCCCAAGTTACAGCATTACACATTCGGGGCCATTTTTCTCTATTCATAGCTGGACCCTTGACTGGAAGGAAAATCAGCTAGTGGCCCCAGGGGGCTCAGGCTGAGAAATAGTGAGGCAGGACAGATTTCCTGCGATGGACTTGTTTCTCTCTCGTTCTCTCTGAATACCAACAAATCAGCCCCCTACCAAAAGCCAGCCCAGAAATGAAAGGGGATGGAAGAAAGCCAGGATCAAGTGGGAGTGTGGATGGCTCGGGAGTCAGGCCCGAGTTTGAATCACAAAATCAGAACCTGCCACGGGCCAAACCTTGGGGCATGTTATTTAATCTCTTTTCCTCACTCATAGAGCAGGAATTATTTTGTCTGTTCAACGAATCCTTATGGCGCACCAACAATGTGCTGGGCGGGAAGGGGGCGGGACGAGGGTGAGAATTTAAGGCTGCATTGATTCTTTGGCACTTGCTCGACTTCAAGAGTGAACACCTTGAACGCCGCCCCCTCTGCCCCTCACTTCCCTCGCCACATCCCTGGGGCTAGGTGTGGGGCTCACTGACGACCACCACCAAGGCCACTGGAGCCACCAGGAAGTCTACGAGCTGAAGGGAAGAACACGTGCCTACCCTTCCTGACCCCGATCCCCCAGCCACAATGAAAACGGCAAAGAAATTGCACCTCGACGTTCTTAAAAGGCAAATAATCCACCTCCTGCTGGAAAACCACTTGCGTGTCCCAGGCTAGGCTGAATTTATCAAACACACACAGCTCCCCAGCAGTCTTCCCAGGGAGCAGGATTAGAAGCCAAAGGGAATTACTGCAAACAGACCCCCATAAATACCAGTCTCTTCCAGACCTGCCCTGCTGGGGTGTCCATCCTCCCAGTCGGAAGACTGTATGCTCCAAATAAAACAGGGTGAAATCAGCTAGTCTCTTTACTTTTCAAAAAAACTGGGGAGAAAAAGGGCAGAACAGCATATTCTTATCACTGGGATATATTAACATAAAACAGAAGGCATTGGGGGCAATTTCAGAGTAAACTCTGAGTCTCATTTGATCTCTGCACTGCTTCCGATGGGGTTTCAACAGAGGACCTAGAATCTTCAGAATTATCTAAATTCGAGGAGGACGTTTCATGTTCGTGGGTGGAGGAAATTCATATCCATGCCTTTGTGGTGAATGGTTCCTGAGCTGCTGGTGCCCCTTCGAGATCGTTCCCATCCATCCGTTTCAGAGAGGAAAACTTAGGGCTTCGCAAATAGCCACAGCCACTAGGACTGTATCTCGATCACCCGCCACCAACTCCAGCTGAGTGGGCAAGAGAAGAGTCACGTTTCCAGCATGGAAAGGAAAGCTGGTACTGGGCAAAGCCGAAAGAATCCAATTGTCCCCTGATCTCAGAACATGTATCTCATGGGGCCATTGTCAAGGTCACATGAGACAATGCATAGAAAGCCCTTAGTGCCTCTAAGTGCACATTGCCCGTGTTAGCTATTAACATCTCTGAGCAAGGCGGATATTCCGACCACCTGCATTCATTTCCTCGGGCTGCCATAACCAACCACCACAAACTGCATGACTTAAAAATGACAGAAATTTATTTTCTAACAACTCTAGAGGCTGGAACTCTAAAATCAGGGCCTCCTCAGATCCACATTCCCTCAAAAGGCTCTAGGGGGAAAACGCTTCCTTGTCTCATTCAGCTTCTGGGGTTCCTAGCAATCCACGGCATGTCTTGGCTTGTCTCTATTCGCTCCAATTTCTGTCTTGGTCTTCATATGGCCTTCTCCTCTGTGTGTCTCCGTGTGTCTGAATGTCATCTTCTCTTGTTATAACGACACCAGTCCTTGGATTTAAGGCTCACCTTAATCCAGAATGGCATCATCTTAACTTGATTGTGTCAGCAAAGACTCTTCTACCCAATGAGGTCACATTCTGAGATTCCAGGTGGACATGACTTTTGGAGGGACACTATTCAACCCTCTCATCACTCATGCTTTTCCCAATCCTAAAAATCCTAGCACCTTTCAGCAGACATCTTTCAAGATACCTACACAGCCCACATTCTCCCACCACCTGCAGCCATGATTATAATACATGGACCCGCCCCCTTGGCAACAATTGATTGGATGAGGGTGGGTGCCTGACCTAGGATGGGCCAATCAGATTCTCCTTCCAGAGAAGGTGGGGTTGGGACCCAGGGCCTCTGATTGGTTAGCTGCTGACATTGCTTTCTGAGGACCTGTAAATTGGGGTTGAGGCTGCCATTCTGAAGTGCCCATCTCCTGCTATGTGCACAGAGACTTGGGGAGGCTTACCTGCAAAGGAACAGGGGTTATGTAAAGAGGCAGCAGTCACCTGGGTTCCCGACTCTGGTTTCCATCTGGTTTCCAGGAGGTGCTTACTTCTGGGTCCAACTCCAGCCCTCAGACTCCCTGGGGCATGCTCATCATTCCAACTCACCCCATCTTTTTGCGTGTGTATGTGTGACTGTTCTCGAGATGGAGGGATTTCTGCTCCTTGCATCCTTCAGAGTCTTGATCGAAACACAACCATTTCTGAGTCATTTGTCCTAAAGGGTCAAGAATTCTTCATCTCCAACCAGAGCCTGTGTAACTTGGGTCCATTTCACTTGTTCAAGTGTGTTGAAAACACACTCACACACACCCCCCAAAAAATAACCCCTTTCTAAACCCACAGATATGATCTGCATCACCCGTTTCCTATGGGCCCAGCCTATACAATGTCAGAGCCTCCAAATTTTCATCCTCAGCCATCTACACCTGAGGTTGGCAAACTGTAGCCCTCTGGCCAAAGCTGGCCCACCTCCTCTTTTTGTCAATAAAGTTCCACTGGAACAAAGCCAGATCCACCCGTTGACATATCATCAATGACTGTTTTTACATGGTAAGTGCAGAGTTAGTTGCAACAGACACTACATGGCCCATGAAGCCTAAAATTTTTACTATCTGGCCATTACGGAAAAGGCTTGCTGACCTCTGCATTACATAATGGAAAAGGATCTTAAGCTGGGATGATTTTAATCAGAGGCTCCTAAGTCTAAGTATAAAGAGTAGGGTAAGATCAGAAGGGCTCACATGTCTGGCCTTTTCTTTAGTCACTTGTCCCACAAATATTCCTTAAGAGCCTACCTACTATGTGCCAGACCCCGGGCTGGGTGCTCTGGACTAGACCAGCTGGGCATGGCTGCCAAAGGATGGCTTAATGACAGCTCTGGAAAGTGTTACAGGAGAACAGTTCTGGGTGCTCTGAGGACATAGCCATGTAGCCTGGGAGGGTCCCCTGAGGAAGCTAAGACCAGATGGGGGAGCAGGGACTGGTCAGACAGAGGACAGTCTCAGAGTGGGAGACGCATGTGCCGTGTTTCAATCTGCACTGAAAAATGTCACCATTGTCCACTCACTCCAATACTCTCCCAGTTAAACAACAGGTTAGTTATGTATCAAGAACTATTACATATTAGGAATCAAGGACACAAGACACAGGACAGTATGATTCAGGGACACCCTCTCCTAGCTCCTCCATTCACAGGGGCAGGTGCTCTGAAGGGGCCCCAGGGGACACCAAGCAGAGGTCCCTAACCCATCCCTTATCATGCTAACTTCGGGTCCTTTGGCCCAGCCTCAAGCATCGCCTTGGTTTGCTGGCAAACAAACAGCTATCTTTTGCTGCTGGGTGAGAGTTTCCATCTGCTTCATTACCACCATTACTCAGAAACCATTTGCAGCTAAGTGCTCTCATCCCTAATTGGTTCCTGATAGATTGGGTCATAACAAAGCACTTAAAACCCGCCAGGCAAAGGCGGGGTCGTTGTGGGTGAGGGGGGTTGCTGTTCCCTTTGGAAGTCTGGGAGGCTGATGAGATGGGTGGGCCTAGGCTCCAAAAGTCACCTATCTGGGATTCATTCCCAGCACCTCCACCTACTGCTCTGAGCCTCAGTGTATTCATCTGTAAGGTGGGGTGGATGGCACCTGCCTCACACAGCTGTTAGGGCAAAGTGACATGGTGACCACAGTGCCTAGAATTCACCGTGCAAAGAGCGTTAAGAGAGTGTTTCAGATGCATTCACTGGCCACAGTTTCTGGGCCTGTAAACCATCTGCAATGATCAACCCCACGGAGGCTGAAAGAGTGAAATAAAACCACTTGCCCAGGCCACCTGTCCCCTGCACACATTCCTATACTGGAGGGACATTCAGAGAGTATAACCTCTCCTCTCTCCGTATGAGCCATGCTGCTTGGAAAACAGACTTACACGTGGCCCAGTTGGAGGCGCAGAAGACAGAAAGCAGATTGGTGGTTGCCTGGAGCTGAGGTAAAAGCAGGGATTAACTGCACATACGCAGGAAATCTTTCTGGAGTGATGGACATGTGCTAAAACAAGGTATGGTGAAGGTTGCACGAGTCTGTAAAATTAATAAAATGCACTGAATTGTCCTTAAAATAGGTGAGTTTTATGGCAGATAAATTTTTAAAATGTGATTTTGCTTCCAATAAATCCGGCTTGATCAGTGTAATGGCGGTAAAGGTGAAATATATGCAGTCATTCACCGGAGGATTAAAACAGATATGAAAACACACGTCTACACAAACACTTGTATGTGAATGTTCACAGCAGCATTAGCCCTGTCACCAGATCTTTGGCTTAAGCGCATCTGCAAAGTCCCCTTTACCACACAAAGCAACGTATTCACAAGTTCTGGGGGTGTGGTTATCTTTGGGGGGCCGTTAGTCTGCCTCGCACACCCATGTGGCTTTCACCCTTCTCTTCCCCAAGGGTTGATCCCAAGAGAACTTCTTAATTAAGGCCATAGGCCCCGTTCTCCATCTCAGGAGCTGCTTCTCAAGGCACCTGGCTTTCAAACCTAGTGACCACTGGGTCTCCATGATCTTTCTGTTTAACTACTTCAGGGACCCAGTGGGGAGAACACCATTTTCCCTTAGACTCCAAGAGGTCTAAGGCCACCAGGCTACTTGGTAGCAAGGTGGCTTGACCTCAAGCATTTGCATTGGTTTGAATTGTATCCCCCCGCCCCCACAAAAGACATGCTGAGGTCCTAACCCTAGTACTGTTGGCTGTGACCTTATTTGGAAATAGGATTTTGCAGATGTAATTCAGTTCAGGATCTCAAGCTGAGATCCTCCTGGGTTTAGGAGGGGCCCTAAATCCAATGACTAGAGTCTTCATAAGAGAGAGGAGAGGAAGCTTTGAGACAAAGAGATGCACAGAGAGGGAAGGCCATATAAAGATTTGAGTGATGTGCTTACAAGCCAAGGAATGTCAAAGATTGTTGGCAACCACCAGAAGCTAAGAGAGAGGCACAGAATGGAATTTTACTCAGAGCCTCCAGAAAAAAAAAAAAAAAAAAAAAAAAAAAAAAAAACCTGAAGAAATCTGAATTTTGAACTTCCAACTTCCTGAACTGTGAGAGAATAGAAGTCTGTTATTTAAACCACACGTTTTGGGGTCCTTTGTTACACCAGCCCTGGGAGACAAATACGACTTCCAGCTCCAGAAATGTCAGCTCTAAATCTCCATGTGATTGTCCCCTGAGAGAGGACCTGTCTGGGGATGGTGGGGCAGAATGGGAATCAGAGGCAGGAGGTGGTAGGGTACAGTATAGATGGGACACTCGGGAGGAAGGAGCTGCACGTCTCCACAAGTTGATGGGTTTCACATAGTGATGAGCATGGTTGTAAGGAGCCACAGAGAAAAACAAGATGACCATAGCACACACAGAGTTTCTGTTCTTTACAGATTAGCCTCCTGTTTTCTGAAGGTTAACTAACACATAGAGTTTCTGTTCTTTTAAGATTAGCTTCCAGTTTGCTGAAGATTAGCTGAAGGTCTGCCAAAGAAGTCTGCCTGACAGCAGGTCGCGTTCCCCCTCCCCATCCCCTGATAAGCCGCTCACTTGCCCACAAGTATCCACCCTGCTTTAGTGTGTGTATATATATATCCCCGTTTTTTCAATAAAGTTGGAGGCTTGATCAGAACGTTGTCTTGCCTCCGCTCTTCTTTCGCCCCCATTTTCTTTCAGGTCGGATCCTCCTCGTCCCCCCACGAATAACTAAGTCCTGCGGGTCGGGACACATGGTGACTGGTGAGCAGAGAGTGTGATGGGGTTTAGAGGAGGGGCAACAGCTTGAGGGAGTTGCGGAAGGCTTCCCGGAGGAGGTGACACCTGAGCTGAGTGTTAAAGAGTAAATGGAAGTTAGCCAGGGGAAGACGACAAGGAAGGGCATGAAGAAAGGAATTACACGTGATTGGGGGTTGCTGGAGATGAACACAGGAGGACGGGAGATGCAGATGGAGAAGTAGACAGGGCCATCCCCAAATTCCCAGCAGACAGCAGCCAAATGAGATCATTCATTCCACCAACATTTATTGAGTCTCTACACAGTGCCAGGCACCAGGCTGGGGAATCCGACAGTGAACAAGAAAGCTTCCCACAGTCTAACTGAGGGTCTCTCAGCCTCAGCACCTTGGATATTTGGGGACAGATTATCCTTTGTTGCCATGGGCTGGCTGTCTTGTGCATTGTAGGATAAGGAGCAGTATCTCTGGTCTCTACCCACTAGACGCAGCAGCACTCTCTTCCCAATTGTGGCAACCAAAATTGACTCCAGGCATTTCCCAATGTCCCCGAGGAGCAAAATCACCCAGATTGAGAACCACTCACCTATGGGAGAGACAGATACTAAATGTACTTGATCATACAGAGTCTAGATTCACACCCAGTTTTCATCCTAAAAAAGAAGTTCACGGAGTGAGTTTGAGTCTACCTCTCATGGGGGTGGATCTGGACAGGACCTTGGCATCTGAGAGGTATTTGAAAAATGGTCTGCAAGGAAGTTGTAATATTGAATTCAAGTCCCGAATCTAGGGAGAGAGAGAGATGAGTGAATAAAATATAGTGAGGCCTGACAGGTAATGATGCCATTTGAATATGGCCTCTTGCTCTGAACCATCAAACCACAGCTTCTGTTTTGTTGAAAGAGAAAAAAAAATGACCAACAGTAAAATTGGCAGGTGACATCGAAGGCCTCGAGGGCATCTGGATTTTATTATCCACCTCTCATCTTTTATTTAACAAGGAAATGGGAAAGTTTCTGAGCACTCTGGAGGGAAAGAAATAACGGATCATTCAAATGCATGACAAAGAAAAGTACAAATTAGGATGAGCATAAAACTGGGTCCTGGGGTGAATTATGGGGGAGCCTGGGGTGCTTGCACTTCCCCATACCCCAGGTGGCCTTGGACGCTGGGGCAATGAACTTGATTTTGGAACACAGTGGAGACAGAAGCAAGTGTTTTGGCCTTTAAAAGCTTTGGGGTCCTGAGCTCAAAGCTGAGTCTGCCCCTGCAGGTTGTGGCGTGGGGGCTTTGGGCATGTCACTTAACCTTTGGGAGATTCTTTAGACTCTTCATCTAAATCCTGAAAATAATCATACCCATGGTTGTAAGAATTAAAGGAGCTAAATAAAGCTTTTAGCTCAGGGCCTAACACATATTAGTATGGAAGAATAAATGGTAAGCACCCTAATGCTGGTGATTTTTAACAAACGCAAACTCGCTCCCTTGCCTACCTCCCTAGTACCACGTCACATCATCTTACTCACCATACTTCATCCATGCCAACCTTCTGTCCATGAACACACTCAAATTCTTCCTGCCTCAGGACCTTTGCACATGCTGTTCCCTCTGTGCAAAACAGTCTTCAATCCATTCTCCACTTGGCTAACGTCTACACGCCCTTTAGAGCTTGTCTTCGATGTCTCTTAATCAGAGATACTTTCTCCAGCTGTCTAGTCCAAGTCCTATCCACCCGGCCTCATTCCTCTCGGTGTACCTTATTTGCCTTCCTATCACTCATCACAATTTTATGATTTTTATAACTGTGCAATTATCTGCTTAAAGAATATTGCTGCCTCTAAGTTCCAAGAGGTGGCTGAAAAGCTTGCGATCAAATCCATAAAATCATTCCCAAGTGCTATGAAGGAAACATGATTGACAGGGTAATCAAGAAGGCCTCTCCGAGCAGCTGAAGTGGAGATGGGAAGGATTTGAAGGAGTCAGCCATGCAAAGAGTGGGAGCAGAGGTGAGGAAGGTATTACAGGGAGAGAGAAGGCATGTGCAAAGGCCCTGAGGCAGGAAGTGCTTGCATGTTCCAGGAACTCACTGAAGACCAGTGTGGCTGGAGCTCTCTGGAGAACAGCTGGGAGAAGGGCAATTGTGTTGGAAGGCAGTCCCAGTCAGCCAGCAGATATGCCAGGGGGAAGAGTCGCCATCAAGGGTGCATGGATTCAGATAGATTTTGGAGGTGGAGTTAACAGGCCTGGCTGATTACTCTTGTGGTGTTATCCTTCCTCTGAAGAGAGAAGTCTGGGATGGAGAAATCTATGGATCATACAAATCAGAAACTGCAGACTTCAGCCAGACCTCTTGTCTTTCTTTTTCTTGACAGGACCTTCCTGAAATTCTCCATGGTTCTCTCTACTTATCATCACCCTAAGCTCTTACAGAGTCACCCTTTGCTAACTCCCATGATGTACAAACCAGGGGGCAGTCCTATGGTTAGGAAGAAGGTCTGAGAACCCCTTGTGGTTGGATGTGTGCTGTGAGATGGTCCAGTAGCATAAATCAAGGAGACACAAGCGACCCACACCCTTTCTCTGCTCCCCCAACCATCCCTGCAGAGCTGAGCTCAGGGCCAGGATTTATCTCCATGCAGACTACATGAGAGGCCAGCCAGGGTGGAAGGCCCCTAAGATCCGGGCTTGAATCACCCACATCAACCCTTCCGGGCCCAGAAAGGGGCTGCTAGCAGGCGTGTGCATGTCTCATCACCATGTCAACGGTGACCAGGCCTCCTGCTCTTCTTGCTCTTTAGCAAGAGGTGGCAGGAGAAGCAGAAGTCCAAGGAACCTTTTTTAATTTTCCCAGCAGCAAAAAAATTCATCTCCACTAACAAGATGCTCTCAAGCTCCTCTCCAGGAGATGCTTCAGCCTAGAAAAAGGGGGCACTGAACTTGGTCTCTATCTCCCTAGACCAGGGGTCCCCAAACCCTGGGCCTGGGACCATTACCAGTCCATGGCCTGTGAGGAACCGGGCCACACCTCAGGAGGTGAGCAGTGGGACAGAGAGTGATGCTTCATCTGTCTTTGCAGCTGCTCCCCAGCGCTAGCATCACCGCCTCAGCTCCGCCTCAGATCATCAGGCATTAGATTCTCATTGGCGCACCTATCCCTGGTGCCAAAAAAGCTGAGGACCGCTGTCCTAGAATGCTTATGGGCGTAAATAAGAAAACGCTGTTTAAGGGCTTACCATAGCACCTGTCACATACGAAAGAATTCTGTCTCCAAATTGTTTCCGGACTCAAGATTGCAACATCAACTCCTGTTGGAATGTCCCGCCTGCTGGCCTGATTTTGGGCTTGACAGACCCCACAACTGCAAGAGTCAATTCCTTAACATCTAGACAGCTATAGATACAGATGATATAGAAATATAGAGATGTTGATATATAGATGATATGATATATAGATGACATTGATATAGATACAGATAGAAAAATGCAGACATACAGATATAGACATACACCCCGTTGGGAGGGCATCTGCAATCACCCCCATATATCCTGGCTTCTGGCTTTCATCCTGGAGAACCCTGACCAACACAGATGTGGGCATGTTAGCTATTATATTCTCCAAAAGGATGCATAGCAAAGTTAAGAAGAGTGACTTTGGGACTCCATTTGGAGCAGAAGAGAATGGGGGCCTTTCATTGTTTCACTCTACATATTTTTACATAATTTGTATTTGTTACACCTGCACAGATCCGCTTCATCATTTAAAACAGGGGGAGGTGAGGGACAGGAAGAGACAGAGAAAGGAAGAGAGGAGAGGACAGGACAAAACAGGACAAGGAAAGTCCTTCTAACTGCCACACACATAGCCTTTGCCCTCTCTTCCTTCCTACTTTCTGGGGAATCCTGTCTGTATGCCCTGATGAGCAGGTACCAGCAGAAGGACTTCTAGAGTGGCAGGTAACATGGGGCTGCTTCCCAAGAAATGAGGCACAAACACAAATTACTCCCCGAGGCTGACTCAGTTTCAACTCCTTGGGCTCCGTGGATGCCAGCAACCCACCGCGTCTAAGAAATAATTTAAATGAGTTCAGCACAGCATTATTTGCGATGTTTGGGGGCGGAGAGGGCATGTTATTCCCCGATATCTCACTTTATCCTTTTGCATTCAGCCAAGAGGTCAGAAGGAAGAGGAGGCATATTATTTCCCGATGGGGAGGGGCAGGATCAGGAAAGCAGCAGCTCTTCGTTATCAAAGCCAGCTCGTTAAACATTCATTCAAATGCCTGTTACGGATGCAGAAAGACGAGCCAATTTGAGGTTCGACTCTCACTGATCTATTATTCTTTGGGGAGCCACAGGTAAAACTCTTTCATGCAGCTGCAAATTAGAAGACCGCGCCGTGCTCTGAAGGGAACTTTAAGTAACCAAGCGCAACTTTTTCTTCACCTCCACATGTGCCCTCCTACGATGAATCTCTCGAAGGAAGAAAAGTAAGACAAGGAGCAGGAAGAAACACAGAGGGAGGCCTATGCCCCTTTGCCCTTATGGGGTCAGCTGAGAGCGGGAAAGATTCTCAGAGCCTGGAAAAAAGGGAGGATGAGCAGGAGGGAAGAGGGACAGAGAGACAGCGAGAACTCAACACTCACCAAGAACCTACCTGCACTTACACTTTCCAATGACACCATCCCATGTCATCCCTGCAACAACCTGTGAAACAGCAGTCATGCTCGAGAGGTTGACTTGCCCAAGGTCACACACACCTAGCAGAGCCCATCCCAGGGATGTGAGTCCAGTTGGTCTGACCTCCAAGCCCTGTGTCCTGCAGCGGCTGCCTCCTGACCCACACAGGCACGGGTCCCTCTATCACAGTGCTTCTCGGCCCGGGGCAGTTTTGCCCTCCAGGGGACTTTGGGCAATGTCAGGAGACATCTTTTGTTATCACAGCTTGGGGAGGAGGATGCCACTGGCATCTAGTGGCTGGAGGTCAGGGAAGAGGTTAAACATCCTCTAAAGTACAAGAAAGCCCGCCACCGCGAAGAATGAACATAGCCCCAAAGGTCCAGTGTCAAAGTGAAAAGACTCTGAACTACAGGGAGGGCGTGTGCAATCACCCCACGCATCCTCGCTTCCAGCTTTCATTCTGGGAATCAGAAATTCCCCCCAGTGGTCTTATATTTTTGTCCAGTGCCTAAGAAGAAATTCACCTGGTAGTGAGCCGGTATTCGGGGAATTCTCGCCTCTCCGCGTTGCCCCTGGATACATAAATTCTCGTCTAAATTCATGCTCATGCTCATAATTTCATAGTGGCAAGAGAGGCACAGCTTTCTCATTAAGCGGCAAGATCTAGTTTCTCTCCACTGAGAGCAGGAGGAAGCTGTGCTCCCTTGAAATGAAGCATGGCCATAATCAACGTTAATGAAACCCTAAGTTGGCCCACTTGCCTGCACCCACTGGGGACCACGGCCTCAGGGCCTCTGAGCTACAGACCACCCCACCACCTACCCCCGCCGCCATGCAAACAATGCAACATTCGGGAAGAACTGGGGGATCCAAAGAGGAAACCCTATCCTCCATTCAGCTGCCAGGGAATATGGAAGGTTCACAAGAGCACTAAACACAGAGCTCAAAGAAGGATCCAGGGAAATACTGGGGAGAAAATGTACCTCTGTTGAGTGTATACTGAGGCTAGTCACTGGGGCTGGCAAGGGACACCTCCTCTCATTTACTCGACAACTGTTTGAAGAATTTAATGTTATTGTTGTCCCCATCTTGTAGATCAGAGGTCAGCAGACTTGTTCAGTAAAGGGCCAGATAGTAAATAGTTTAGGCTTTGTAAGCTGCAACTCTTCAACTCTGCCATTTTAGCACTAAAACAGCCATAAACGAGACCAAGAATTCACCCTTCTCTCCATCCTTTCATCCACCCAGCCATCATCCATCCATGCAACAAATATTCAGACAATCTACCATCTGTCAGGCACGTTGGATATCAAGGCAAATGTCTTCTCCAAGCCATTTTCCAGAGAGCTCTCGCCACACTGGTCTTCATTAAGTTCCTGGAAGATGCCGGTGCTTTTGTGCCTCAGGGCCTTTGCACGTGACTTCTCTCTCCCCGAAATGCCTTTTCCCACCACCACCCTCAACTCTGCACAGCCGTTCCTGTGATCCTTCTGATCTCAGCTTCAGAGGCACTGAGAGGCTGTCAATCATAGCACCCGTGTGTTTCTTTACAGAACCCGGGACGCTGAAATGATTTTATTTATTTCATTGTAAGTGTATTTTGTGTCAGCCTCCTCCTTTAGAATATGAATTTCATGAAGGTAGGGATCAAACTTTTCTAACTTGCCATGATATCCTCAACATCTGGCACATCACAGGGGCTCAGTAAATAGTAATTGGACTGAGTTAATGAGTTTTAACGCTAAAAAAGTTGGTTTCAAAGTATGGCTTTCACTCATTACACCAAGCACAGCCTATTCTGTCCCATCCAATATGGTAGCTACTGGCCACATATGGCCACCAAGTACCAAAAATGTAGCTAGTCTGAATTGAGCTGTACTGTAAGTATACAACACACATCAAATTTTGAAGACTTCATATAGAAAAAAATAATACCATAAAATATCTCAAGTTTTTATATTGATTATATGTTGACATGATGTTTGGGATTTACTGGGTAAAATAAAATAAATTATTAAAATCGATTTCATCTCTTTTTTGCTTTTTAAAATGTGGTTCTTAAAGCTTTTAAAATTATATGTGTGTTTTGCATTATGCGTCCCCTGAGGAGCACTAGTCTAGAACTTCCCCCACTCCACCCCCAGTCTTCTTACTAATTAGTTCCACAACGTTGGTCCAGTCAATTAACCTCAGTAGGTCTTGGTTTCTTTGTGCAACAAATAATATAAAAATGTCTGACCTGCCAACCACATGGGTTGTGGTGTTGCTCAAATGAGATAATGGATGAAAGTGCCTATAAAAAAAAAAATCTATACACATGTAAGCTCTTCTGTAATGAGATTTTCTGACTCTGTCTCTAAATCCCCAAGTGTTTTCTGCCCTCCCTCCCTGGCTCCTGAGTAGGGCGTCACTTCCTCCATCTCTCCCAACTTTTGATCCTCACGATCTGACTTCTGGAGTCAATATTGGTTCTTCCAAGGGACACAGCCCCTTCCTGTTCAGCCTTAGGGATGGAATTTCAGAAGCTGAAGGGTTCGGCAAGACGAGCCCACTGTCAGACTCCTCAAGTTCACCAGAGTCGTGCGTAATCCACGTTCCCACCTGATTTCGGGTGATCATTCAGGTGATGATGGCACCAAGGAAAACCTGATTATTCAGACGACCTCCTCTTGTACTATTACTGCCAGCTCTACCTCTGAGAGAGCCATATATAATTGAGGCTGACAAGAGGTCGAGGTTTTTACTTCTTTTTAAAAATGTAGATGCCATTTGTTGGTCTAGTCTGCCTACCATCCATTTCCTCTGGTTCTCATACATGCTCTATCATTTCCCCGTTGAGGACCCAGTCTTTCCCTAGTCTCCACCCACATGGCCTGTGTGGGGTGGACAGGTGTGTGTGTGCCCATCCCAATCAGCTTTTTCCACCTCCCTGGACACAGTGATCGTTTCAAGGATGGGCATGAGACCCAAGCTGATTTAGTAGGAGCCAATGCCAAGATTGTTGTGGGAGCCCTCAAGAAAGATTTGCTTGTCCCACTTGGGCTATAAACTTGCAACTATTTGAGACACAGAGTTGGGAGATGCAAAGCGCCACAAGAAAGCACAGCTATCGTGGAGAAAGGATCAAGACAGACAGAGTCTCTCTGACGTTATTTAAGCATCTAAATCTAGCTATACCTGAAGCCAGCCATCTCTCTAGACTTTGCGATCACAAAAGCCAACAAATACATTTTGTGGGGAAAGCCAGCTTGAGATGTAATTCACTTGCAACCAAAAGAATCCTGTCTAATGCAAAAAGCGATCAAGTATAACCCATGTTAAAAGATTTTTATGACTTTTTAAAATTACTTTATGGCTTATTTTTATGACTTTTTAGTACAGTAATTCCATCTAGGTTAACAGAGCATTGTCTAGAGGTGTTGCTAAGTATCTTATTACTAGATTTTAAATTAAATATAAACAAGGCTCTTCTAGAGTCACTGGGAATTCAGAGGTTCACGAGGAGGGCACCTTCACTGGGGCCATTTTACTAAAATCCAGTTGTTCACCGTAGGCGGAAGCAAAAATGCCACGCAACAAAACGAAACTTTAAACAAGTCACTTTCCATTTGGATTCGTGGAGCTTTAAAATAATGTGGCCTTTGGGGTCTTAGTCTTGTTACTTAAGAGAAACCTCCTGTTGGAATGCCACCCGGGGAACCTACACCTTGACTCTGAAAGTCTGGCCCCGATCACCTTGTCGGCCGGCCCCTGAGGCTGGTGAGTGGGTGGCTCCTGAGCAGATGGGGAAACTGAGGGTCACGTGTACCCGGCCAGAAGTTAGTGTATGAACTTCCAAGTCCCACTTTGCCCTCCAAGGCAGGCCCCCCTGCCATAAAGATTAATGAGGTGGCACTCGTCAAAGGCCTGGAGGTGGTTAGAACAAAATAGCTACCCAAACACCCGAGACCATTTTTAGCCTCTTCTGCGTGGGGCTTGAGTACACATGCCCACAGCAGCCCTGGCAAAGCATGGCACAGTGTCACCATCTCCCGAAAAGAGAGGGTTTCCAACCTTCCGAGCAACTGCCCTGCAATGGACCCAGTTGGGCTTCCTATTTTAGGGGACTTCAAGAAAAAACATTTATTAAATGGGTTTGCAGCGTTTCGATTTTAGCATGTAAAGCGGTGACCTGTTGAGTCACATCTGGAGAGCAGACCAATTTTATCTGGCTCCTACAAGGCCTAAATTTGGATTCGCCGGCAACATGTCTTTAAATACAGAAATTTCACATTAAAAATGCAATGCCTCTGGCTTCTCTTGACAAACTGAAACAATTCAGGGCCTGCTTCCTACGTGGCAATAGTCAGCTCAAGATGAGGAGTGACTGCTCTCTCTGGATGGGGCATAGGCTGGCCTGTTTGCCCCACTCTCCACCATGCCCCATTGTGACTCCTTGAATCTAAAGCAGAATGTCAATCGTCATTGATTATCTTACACCAGGCCCTCATTGTCCATCAGAGTTTCCTGCCTGGCCCTGTTCAGTATTGATGTTTACAAGCTCTGTAAAGTACACATGAATGAACTGCACGGTAAATTGTGTAGGTAAAAACCAAACAAGCAAGGAAATAAGATGATGCTTCTAAGGTTCCTTCTAACTTTGGCCCTATATGAGTATATGAATAGGTGGAGTCAGAGAAAGCTAGAAGTAGAAAGAAAGATGTGTGTACATAGCACAGGTGAAAGGTAGAGGTACTAACTAGATAACCTCTTTAGGTCCCATGTCTCCAAAGGACAAAAAAAAAATCGTCAAAAGTAAGAAGTTTGTTATAGGCACCAAGATGCTTGCGGCAGTGCTATCTGTAACATCAAAGCTCTGGAAATAATGACAATCTCCAACGACAAGTGAAATATCTAAAGAACCATGGGCATTGACACAATGTACTCTCATGAACTGATCTAAAAATGGAAATTATAGATGAAGTAGAGATTTGGTGAAATACTTACAGTAAATGAACAGCTATACATAAATGTAGACAAGAAATGGAAGGTAGTATACGTTCATACTTATAGGTAAGTCTGAAAGGTTATGAGGTCAGAATGATGCTATTAATAATAATGGTGTAATAGGACATTAAGTGGAATTTCTCCTATTATCCCAGAATTATGGTTAAGACTCAAAGCTAAACACAAAAGACATAATTCCACGTTCTAAAGATACATGTCCATGAGCCAGAGTGGGGACCAGACTCCTTCCCACAAGAGTAACAAAAAGGGGACAGAGTCAGCCTCACACCCCAACTCTCACTGCCACTTCCTCCCCAGCCTCTGGGAGAAGGAAGGGATGGGTTGAGTTTTGGACTTTGACAATGTGAGGATGTCAGATTCACAAAGGGAGTGCATTCCTGATTCCCAGAGGTGACTGCTGAAACACAGGTGCTACAGTCATACTCTAGTGCCACCATCCACACAGAGAGGGGCAGGACAGTTCTTGGAGGAGGGTAACATGGGTCCCTGTAAGACGGAGGGCTAGCAATATCCAAAAGAACTTTCCATGATAATGGAAATGTTCTCTACCTGTGCTATGCAATGTAGCAGCCATCAGCCACGTGTGGCTACTGACCACCTAAAATGTGGATGGTACAACCAAGGAACTGAAAGATGAATTAAAATCAAATTAATTGATTATATTAAATTAATGTAAATGTAAATCAATATGAATTCTGTTAATATCATTAATTAATTTAATTTTTAATTAATCTTCACTTAAATAATTGCCGCCTGTGGCTACTGACTATTATATTGGACAGTACAGGTCTAGAAATTTCCATAGGTGGGAGATCACCATCACATCTGAACAGCCTGAGGGGACGATGATGTGGTGAGCCTGGGGAGGAAATGGGGATATTTCCCATCCGATCCCAGGTGTCCATCCTCTCGGAGAGTGTGAGAAAGGACCCCAGTATTCCCACGGCTCCAGAGGGAGGAGCGTGGAGGTCATTGGATGCCATTGGGTAATGCCACAGGTGGGGTCAGTGGGATCCTCTATGGAGGGTGGCCCTCGGTATCAGAGGAGGCCATTGGGATGAACCTGAAGACAGGCCGGAGAAGACCACGCTCACCATTTGCACAGAAACCACTCGAACAGGTGGATCCAACCAAACCAGGGCATTTCCACTGGATTAAGTTCTACCAATCAAATGTGAATGACTTTGTCCAACTTATCATTAGTGATGGGGAAGGAGACACTCGGTGTATCTTAGTTACAGGAAACACCAACTGCTTCTTTCGTGTTTGTATTTCCATGAGTTTTGACTTTTCAACAAACATATTACAACCATTTCCAAGCATTACACGCTTACATAATTTACTCTAGCCTCACAATCACCCTAATACCACAACGCTTATCACCCCCACTTTACAGAGGAAGAAACGGAGGCTCAGAAAGCTTAAGTGAATCACCCATGATCTCGCAGATAAGCAAGCAGCAAAGCTGGAATTCGGACCCAAATCTTTCTTACGCTAAAAGTTTCTTTAATTTTGATAAGTCATCTTTTGGACAATAAGATAATTATTCTTTAAAAGTAGCTCCCCACCCCGCCAGCCCGGCAAAAAAAAAAAAAAAAAAAAAAAATTAATGTAAAACTGATGAGATCCAAATAAGATCTGTACCTGTGTCACCAGTATTGTACAATGTCAACTTCCTGGTTTTGACATAACCTTATAGAACCTGTACTATGGTTATTCAAGGCTCTGTTATTGGGGAAAGGGGTACCCAGGAACTTCTGTACGACAGATAATTCTGGGGAGACCCAAACTATTTTATAAAAGAAAAGTTATTTTTAAAAAAAAAGCTAAGATGGTACTTTTGAAGTTATGAAAAATGATGTTTATTGTATATTTCTGACATGGAAGTACTAGTATATGCTTTACGTAAGGGAATCATTCAAAGATACTAAGAAATTCCTAAATTTTTATGACGTAAGTATTTCGGATTCAAACTGTCTTTAAAGCCCGGTCCTACTATTTATTTCCACTTTCTCTTTAAAACATAGTATGTATGGGGGGTAGGATTTCACGTACATCTTTTAAACTCTATCTGGACATGAGCAGCAATGCCCCCTGGGATACTGAGGAATCAATACAGGTGCTGACCCATCATTCGCAAATACAAAAACTAGACTTTTCCTAAATAGTGATGCGATGAACAATATAACCTTTCGATTTAGTCCTGAATAGTCATGAGACTTGAGGTGGCTTTGCTGCTGGTAGCTACACAACAGGCATCATCTCGCTGGATCATTAGCAAAAAGAGTAGTCTGTGCAGTTCCAGGCTGCTGGATGCTCCATGATCCACAACAAGCAGGCAGGGGGTCTGCAGGGCCAGGACATAACCAGCAGTGTCAGCCCAGATGCAACAGAACATGCCAAAAATAAATGGAAAAAAATCAACAGAGACAAGAAATATTTTCGACTCCTTATAGGGATGGCTGTTTGTGAGTGTTCAGCCCTGGCTTGATGAGTCACTCATTAGAAAAGAAAAAAATAACATGACCTTTTCTACCGATTCCAGGAAGACTTGGGAGCGAGTGTAGTGGGCGATATCAAGAACTCAAAGAGTCAAAGACAAGGGGAGGAATAAGGTCTGGCCAATCCTGTTTAGATGGGATGTTCTTGGGGCAAGTGAGAACTAAAGAGCTGAGTGAGAAACATGAAAACTGGTTAACAAGAGCAAGGATGCTGAGTGCCATCATCAAATGCTTTTTACTCCTGGCTTCACACACACACACACACACACACACACACACACACACACACACACAGACACACACACGATAGCAAGGAAGACAGACTGCAGAGGCATCAAAGAAGAAAAAGGAAAATAATTCGTTTAGTTCTTCTGTCCCAACTGTCCTCATCCCAAGCCCAGTGAAAGAGGGGAAGTTGAGAGAGAAAAAAAAAAAAAAAAACAGAAGAGACGGATGAGCAGAGAGGAAGCCAGGGAGCACGCAGTAATCAAGACCGTGTGGTACTGGCATAAGAATAGAACAGAAAACAGTCCTGAAATAGACCCCCATCCATGGCCGATTTACAGTCAACAAAGATGCCACGTAACTCGATGGAGGATAAGCGGTCTTTTCAACAAACCGTGCTGGAACAACGAGGTAGTCATGGAGACAATCATGAGCCTTGACCCTTACCTCACACCGTATGCACAAAGTAACGTGTGACGGATGATGATAAACCTACCGTAAAAGCGAAAACTGAAAAGCTTCTGGAAGACAACGGGAGAGCATCTTGGTGTCTGGGGGTTCGCAAAGATTTCTTAGACAGGATATAAAAAGCACTAAGCGTAAAAGGAAACTTGTGCTAAATTGGACTCCATTAAAACTGAGAACGCCGGCTCTTTGAGAGAAAACCAGAGCAAGTGATAAGGGAAGCTACAGATTGAAAGCAACTACCCACAGTACATAATCTGTCACAGGACCTACAACAGGGCACGAAGAAGATAAAACAATTAAAAACTAGGCAAAAGACGTGAACATATAATTCACGTAAAGAAAAATGGCCAGTAAATCCACAAAAAGACATGCTACGTCTTTAGTCATCATGGAAATGCAAAGTACTTAATTCATGCAAATTAAAACACCATAAGCTACCACCACTTCATACCTATTTAAAAAAATAAAATGAGAAGCCGGGCAGTATCACGTGGTGACAAGGATGTAGAACAGGCGTTCTCAGCCTCGGCATTGCTGGTATTTGGGGCTGAATCCTTCTTTCCTGGGGGGTGAAGCGGGAAGCTATTGTATGCATTGTAGGGTGTTTATCAGCATCTTTCATCTCTATCCAGGTGGTAAATGCTAGCATCACTCCCCCCAACCAAATTACAACAACCAAAAATGTCTCTAGGCATTGCCAAATGTCCCATGGGGGACAAAATTGCTCCACGCTGAGAACCACTGATCCCGAGCCATCCACTGACTTCTGACAGATTGCTGGTGGGGATGTAAAATGTACAACCACTTAAAAAACAGTTTAGCAGTTCCTTATAAAGTTAAACAAATACTTTATGATCTCTAGGAGTTCTGTTGGCTGGTATTTAGTCAAGAAAAATGAAAACATTTGTAGACCAAAAGAAAAAAACAAAACTTGTATAGGATGTTCATAGCAGATTTAGTCTCAATAGCCCTAAGCTCCAAATGTCCATCACTATGAGTATAGAGGGCTGAACTGTGTCCTCAAAAGGAATTGTTGGGTACTAACCCCTAGTACCTGTGAATGTGACTTTAATGAGAAATAGGGTCTTTGCAGATATCATCACATAAAGATAAGGTCACAATGGATTAGAGTGGGCCCTAAATCTAATGACTGGTATCCTTAGATGCAGAGGCGAGAACACACAGAGAGGAAAGAAGGCCGTGTGTAGACAGAGGCAGAGATTGGAATGATATAACTACTAGCCAAAAACATCAAGGATTGCCATGAGTCCCTAAAAGCTGGAAAAGGTAAGGAAGAATTCTATCATTCCGAGGAAGCAAGGCCCAGTCGATACCTCAATTTTGGACTTCTGCCCTCCAGAACTGTGAGATAGTACATTTTAGTTGTTTTAAGCTACCAAGTTCATGGTACTTTGTTACAGAAACTAATATCATGAGAATGGAAAAAAATAATTGTGGTATAGTCTTTTAGCAATAAATAGTAACAAAGGAAGACAAAAGAATAAACTACTGATACAACATAGACTGATCTCAAAAACATCATGTTCAGCAAAGGAAGCAGACACAAAAGAGTATATAATGCATGATTCCATTTACATGAGGTTCTATAGGAGACACATGCTATGTGATAAAAATCAGAACAATGGTTGACTTCAAGGTGGGGAAGATGATTGCAAAGAAAACGTGAGGGAACTTTCCAGAGTGGATGAGAGATGTTCTATAGCTTGATTGGGGTTATGAGTAGCTGGGGATACATATTATAAAAACTCACTGAACATAAAAATCTGTATTGTTTATTGTATGTAGACAAATATTCGATTTTAAAAACTGCAAATAAAGAGGCTACAGGGAAGAAAAACGAAAATTGGGAAGCATGTGACCCTTTCACAATGAGAAGAGGCAGATTTTTAAAAAGATAAAGACGACTAGGGATTATGTAAGGAAAAGACCACCTTTGAACACGCCCGCAACTTTGTCCCCACCTCCAGCAAGTTTTGCCATTTCGATACACCTGCGCTCGCCATGGGTAAGTAAACTCACAAATTCTTCACTGGAGGCCAAGTTTGCAGAGCTGCTCACCGCAAAGTGGCCCAGGCAGACATCCCAGCTGCTGTCCATTATAACCTGGAACGGAACATTAACTTCTAAGAGGTCCCGCTGGCTCCGAGAGGGGTCCCTATCCTCCCACACTGGAGGAATATTCTTGAAAACCTAAATGGACAACTTGGAGAAAAACTTGGAACACAGTGCCTGGTGAGCGACCCTGAGGTCCGTGAAACACTCAGAATGGGGAGGGTGGCTGCGCGGTCCTCATCGCCCAGACGCCAAAAGTTCTCATTTCAGGTGATGCTGGGGACGTGGCCGGGAGAGAGCTGCAGACACGTGAGGGCTCAGGTAGGAAGTGGCAGCCTGAGGCCAAAGGCATTTATTTATGTGGCTCCCACCCATGGCCAAACCATGGCAGGGGGTCCGTGCAGATGTGGGGAGAGGTGGAAATCATTACCTGTGGCACAGGACCCGCCGAGTTTAAGTGCCGAGACCGCTCCTAACCTCGGCTGTTTACACCATCATTTTCTCATTTCCAAAATGGGGAAAAAGCTAAATGGGGCTAAGAGTCGCCTGCTACCCGCGTGTAAGGATCTGGGGCTCATTAAGTGCCGGTTCCCTTTCGTGAAATGAGATGAGCAGCACCCTTGAGGTGAAGTTGTAAACCCACATGAATTATATAGTCCTTGCTTCAAAGAAGTTCCTTGCTGGAGAGACTTCATTTGCTGTAGCCTTGGCGTTTGACAAAACACTCCTGTGCACCGTTGCTGACTTCGGCCTCGTGACAGCCCTTTAAAGAGACGGATGCTGCTCGGCCCCTCCCTGGAAGCCCGCTGACTGGGTAAAAGAGCACTTCTCTCCTGCAGACCTACTACCGCAGCTCTAAGCAGGGGCCCCCCACGAATTCACATTGAGGACCGAAGACTGGAAAATTCTCACGTCCTTAGTGATGCTCAGAACCCGCATTCTGGGCGAGGACAACTCTGAGAGATGTGTCAAAAAGAACTGGAAAGAATACTTCCTCTGACACATCCAGGTGCTTCCACGTTACTCTGCCCAGCAGGACGAGGGCTGGAAACAAGACAGGTGTCTTCAGAAGGGACAGGGTCACTCGGCCTCCATCCCTGACTTAAAGGAGCATAACTGGACATGGGCCCTCCTTGTGCAGTTTCTCTCAAATAGAAAACTCGACTGATAGTTGGAACAGATGGACTCCAAAGCTGGCTAGGGAAATCAATCATACATCCATCCATCATTCATTCATATTCATTCCTCCAGCAAACATACATTGAACCTTTAACTATGTCCCCAGCACTGTATTAAGCACAGAACTAAAAGAGATGATGAAGATCGGGTCCCTACTCTCAAAGAACTCATGGTCCAGGAGTCTGGAAAACAACAGGGTCTCAAAGCCTGCTGGATAAACAAGTCACAGGCATGGGCATGGCGACTCTACAGAGACAGCCTAGAATATGTGTGGTGACGATGCCAGACTCAGGGTCAGATTTGTATCACATTTGCCACTAATCAGCTAAGGACAGGATCTCGAAAGCATCTTCTGAAAGGGCCAGACAGTAAACACTTTAAGCTCGATCGCAACTGCTCCCTTCTGCCACAGTGGCGTGAAAGCAGCCATAAACAATATGCCAGTGAAGGAGTGTGAGAGTGTTCCAATAAAACTTTATTTATAAAAACAGGTGGTGGGCCGAATTTGGCCCTCAGGCAGTAGCTTGTCAATCCCCAAGTAGAAAGATGTGATCCTAGGCCAGTTATATAATCTCCTTATATCTCAGTTACTTTCACTACGACAGAGAGATGGTGAAAATACCCATTTCATGTGGTGGCAGAGCTGATTCTACATGTTAAGCATGTAGTACCACGCCCATAACATGGTAAGGATGCAATAAATGTTAGCTGTCTCCATTTGTATTATTATGCATTGCACAATAGTACAGTAACAGAAGTATGTGAGCGGAGTCAGAAGGGTCAGTTTGGTGTGTAGAAAATCATAGCCAATTTTACCTGTGAGAGCCTCTCTCCATCCACCTGTGAGAACAAGGAAACAGCCCACCTGACTTCCCCACAAAGTTCTCCGAAGACTGGAAAATTCCCAGGTTCTCACAAGACTTTCTAATAAAACAAAGGGTATGAGAAAATGAATCTGTACCTTGCCTGAGCAAAGAACATGTTTCTTAGATAGTCCCCCCTCATCTTCACTGAAAACAAAAATGTTTTAAGTCTCCACATCTTGGAAAGTAAAATCAAAGCCGGTGTCAACCTCAGGTCCCACGAGCTGACATTCTGACACTTCTCCATCTCCACCCTGAGATGCATCTGGCCCAATATAGAGGTTAAAACCCAGGTGAGGAGCTCCGTGGTCTACCTGTGCCTGACTCAGCTGATGGACACAGAAGCGCCATCTCTCTAATGTATGAATTATGATCCTGAAACATGATCAGAACTGGAAGGAAGGGCTTGGTGGCTGCTTCCTGAAAATCATTAAGTCCCACTCTAGAAAATGAGCCTCGCCTGCTCTCCTTGCAGCTTCTGGGAGCCGGGCCATGGAGGAAGAGAGCCCCAGCTGGAAGTGTAGAGTTGTTAATATATTTATTCTTCCTCTACTAATTCAAGTTAATAAATACCTCCAGCCTAAGGGGAACAGGAAGACGGGGTGGAGAGCTCATTGCTAGAAACCAGACAGCCCCTGGCCATGTTCATTTTAAATTACTGAGTCCCAACGGGGCCCATCAGGAGCTGTAGGTCAGGAGGCCATCGGAGGTGACGCACGCGGGGAAATGAGCAGCACTAGAAGGTGCCATCAGCCACCAGGCACAGATGGCAGAGCCTCCCATTGACTTCTGTTTGGCTGTGTCACCACAGCCACGCTCTCCTGTGTCCTAGAAGGCCTGCTGCATACTTGAAAGAATTGATGAATGCAAAACAGGAATGCAAGGGCTCACAGCAATTGGACTGAGGCCTCGAGGCCAAAATGCTCCTTGGCTACAATGGCACATGACAAGTCACACTCCTCCACGCTGAGAGCCCTTCCAGAGGCTCCCTCCTGGATAACTTCAGGATCAACTCCAAATTGACAATGGTGCCTCCTTAATCTTCCTTTCTCCTCACACTAAAGTCTAGCCTCACAGCTATTTTGAGATCCCCAACCTACTATTCTTCTGCCTGCACATTTCCCCCCCTTTCTCTTCATCTAGCCAACTCTCACTCACTCTTCAGGCCTCGTCTTAGGTCAGGCATTGGCAAACTACTACCCAAGGCCAAATCCGGCCCACCACTTGTTTTTGTAAATAAAGATTTATTGGCACACCACTATGCCCATTCATTTGCCCTTTCTCCAGGAAGCTGTCCACGGCTGCCTTGAGGGTTTTAGGTGATCCTTGTCTGTGCTCCCTCAGCCCTCATCTCCCTTCCTCTACTCCAGACCTTTCCCCACTGAGCTACAAATTGATGTTCTAGGTCTGTCTTTTCTAAACCCTGAGCTCCTTGAGATGAAGGCCGTTTTGTTTGTTTGTTTGTTTGTTTGTTTGTTTGTTTGTTTGTTTTTTACAACTCTGGCCTCTCACACAGACTCTGCACATCACAAGCACCAAATAATGAGTGCAAGAGTGAAAGAATGAACAAGTGAGTGAGTGTTTTGAGGCTGCGCTGGAGAGCCCGATAACACCACTAAAGAGAGTACAAATCCTTCAGGCTGTTCATGACTCGGCGAGGAGTCTGCCAGGAGCATTGCTTCCTTGGGACGAACAGAGAGAAGCAGGCAGGCCCAAGTGTCTGTCCAGTGAACAAAGTGGCCCCAAATTACGTCCTGAGGAACTGCGCCCAGACCAAACACTGGGGAGGAGAGAGGAAGGTTTCACGAACGGTTGGGTCCAGACTATATTCCAAGGTGGGACCCATATTCTAAATCCTAGTGTTGCTTCCCATGGGCCCCCTGGCCCTTTTATCCTGCTCAGCACACACTGCTGCTTTTTTCTGCTGACTTATCACTCTTTTCTGCTCACCTGGAAGCTCCTGGAAGCAGAGGTATTTGCTCACCAGAGAACTCCTACAGGACATGGCACCGTGTAGGCCAAAATGATTGATGGATGAATGAATGAATGAATAAAAAAATGAATGAATAAAACTCAATCATCAGATCCTTCCAACTAGCATACGATGGTAGAGAATGTCAGGAGGAGCCTGATTTCACTCTGGGGTGGGCCCAGGACAGGCCCCATCTAGCTGGGGACCTAGAAGTGTCCTACTTAAGGGCAGTCACGACTGTTGCATGGCGGGCTGAGGCCACACAACTGGCTTCGAATAACTTCTCCAGCGCGGGCTCCGATTTCCGGAGGCATTTCTGGGGTCTCAGCTTGTCCCCAGCCTTGTTCCTAACCTCTGTCTCGGCTTTCAAAGACCTCACTTACCAAGCTTGCCTCTGGGTGACTATTCCACTCCGCGCTGATATCACTCTCTCATCCTCGTCCCCATTATCTTAAATCAAAGTGCTGGGCAGCTGCCCTCTATGACTCAAAGCTGCCATCCAGGAGCCAAGGCACAGTGGAGAAGCTGGCCCTGCAAGGAATGTTTATATCTCCCCCATTCATCACACTAAAAGGTTCATTTCAAATTCTATCAAGTAAGTCGAAAATCAAGATAAGGGAACAGTGCCTTCTCTTTGTCTTTTCCAGCAATGGCACTGCCCTCCAGAGTTAATAGATTTTGGGCATTTCATCTGGCAAGCGAGTGACATTCCCCCCCCCCCAGAAGGCTGGCGCCTGCCAGCAGCACAGCAGAGAACGGCGAGGGGAAGAAGCAACAACTCAACATGATTACCACGGCGAGAGATAAAAAGAAACCATCAATTCTGCTGCCGGAATGAAGTGCCGCAGGAAACCCTGCCGTTTTCTGAACGCCAGACAAAGCCTTCATTGGAGGGCATCTCCATCCTGGGTCTAATTCTAATGCGCTTCCCTGTCTTGTGGTAATAACAATAACTTTAATTAGGTATTCGAGAGAGCGGTGCCATGCGAGACGTATCATCCCACTTGCGGTTGAGCAGCCTTTGGTTGGCATAAACAGGCCTAGAGGATGACATTTCTGGATGATTGGGGGACAGGACAGCTATGAGATAATCGTGGCACCATAAAACCACAGGGTGGCCGATAACGGCGGCTAAGAAATACGTTTAACAGCTTACAGATGACACTCTCTCCCCCCGGCTTTTTCTTACCTGTCTTTGTTTCACATACCAACTCACACCTCCATCAAGAGAAGAATCCCTGGCTCTAATCAGCAGAACGAAGGGCTTTGACAAGGGATGGAGATCAGATTAATGGAACGTCCTGGTTTTGACTGACTGACTGACTGACGGACACCGACTTTCCCGGAGCGTTGTGTTGAGAAGGATTCTGAAGTCATATGAGAGCCGGTGAGAGATGTGTCCCTCTGGAACTGAAGGAGAAATGGCCAGCCTGATACGTACCTGCTATGTCAGCCTCACCTTTGGTCATTTGACCATAGTTGAATCAGGTCAAAATGGGTACTGGAATGTACTCCCTATCTTCTGTACCCAGCCAATTCAAACATATCGCAACAAGGTATGATGGAAATGTCACCCAAAGTCACTTACTCACTTCTGTTTTCCTTGATACTGTTTCCTTCTGCTCAGGGCAAAATAAATGCCCCCCTACCCCCGTTGTCTGTTAAAAACAATGTGAAGTGATCAAAGCTGTAAACTCTACATCTTTCTTTTCTCTAGCACTTTTGACACTAACTAGGAGAATTTGCTTCCACACTCATCTCTGCATCCCAGTGCCTGGTCCCTGGAAGGAGCCCAGGGAATATTGCTGAATTCATGTTCCATTCAGGATCCAAACCCAGGCCACCTGGCTTCAGGGCCCTGGCCATCCCTCAATGCCACCATGGACTTTGCGTCAGCAAAGACCTACCTGTGGGTCTTTACTAGTCTGGATGAGTTTAGACAAGGCATGTTCTCTCTTAAAGCCAATTTCCTTACCTGTAAAGTGGAATGTTGGCAGATTTAATAAAATAAACCATGGGAAGGGCCAGCACGCATTAAGCAATACAATACAGTGACAGCTATCATTTTGTTATTATAATAATCATTCAATCAACAAACCTTTTAATTTAGTGAAAATGTGTCACAGCTATGTATAGAGAATAATGCAGTTATATTAATGATTACCTTTATTCCTTAGTTTGGGTTCCCCCCAAAACCAGGCCCATGAGAGAGGTTTGGGGGTACAAGTAGTATATAATTTGGAGGTGGTCCCAGGAAGCATGAGGCAGGGAAGGAAGGAAAGTCATAAAAAATGTGGGGTTTTTTGAGGGGGTGGAGGGGTCTGTACCACCATGAGCTACTGAGACTCAGCCCCTCTGAGGACCTTCCAAGAGAATGTGCAGAATGCGTATCAGAACGGCCCTCATCCTCGTCCCTCACTGGCTGAGGCTTGCTCCTGAAGGCACAAACTCTCTGGCATCTCCTGCCTGCCAGGCACTCAGGCCAAACATGCTCCACTGTCCAAAAAAGCTCCCGGAAAGAGCTATAGGTAGGACCTCAGCGTGCATTGGATCTGTCCACCGAAGCTGGTGACACCCAGCATGGACCTAGAAGATATGGGTGGGACCTCACCAGCCCTGGGCAGACACAGTCTCCTCTCTCTGAAAAGTAACAACTCCTGTGTGACTCGCCTCCAGTCGCAAGGCTAGTTAGCAGCAAAGATGAGACTCACCTTGGCTCCCAGGAAACTCTCAACTCCTTAAAAAGAGATCGAGAGAGAGAGAGAGAGAGAGAGAGGCAGGCCCTGGATGAGCAAAACGACTCTACATATAATCGGAACAAACCTCGCCAGAATAGTATCTTCAGTTATTCCTTGTCAATCACAAGGCGCCTTGAAGGAACTGCCCCTGAAACCCAACTCACAGCAATTCATGATTTAAAAAAAAAAAAAACGCATTGTTGAGCTAGTTTTCCACTGAGGGACTTTGGAGCTGCTATGTCAGAATGGATGTGGCAATGGATGACTCATTGGCAGGTGTCTTCATAAGCCTATGGGGCAAATACAAAGAAGGGGTCCCTTTGATATTTAAAAAATAATTTAAATGAGTCTCATGCCACTCATCTGGGGACTGAAAGATTCAGCAGCTTGAAGGAAAGGGTGAGGTCTCAGTGAAGGTAGAGGCTTTTTTGCTCCTGACCCAGGAAGGACAGCCTGGAGTCTAGGCTAGGAAGTCCAGGTCAGTGCTTAACTGCTTAACGGAGCTGTGAATGGAACTTTCTTATGTGAAGTGATGACCATATTTAAGAACCGATAGGCATGCATTTTATTAGAAAGAATTCTAAGTTACTATGATATGTATTACATACAGAAATTATAAAAGGCCTTGTTAATAACCTCGCTAATTCAAAGTAAGAAGATATTCGGAGTGAACTGGTGATGAATTCACATTACGAGATTTTTTGAGGACAAGCTGTGGAAAAGGAGGAACACCATCTTTTCACCTTCTGCGAATGGGAATCTGAACCTAGGCTGACTTCCTAGCTCCAATCCTCTGAACACTGTTACAAGGGGAAATAGCAACTGAGTTAAGCAGGCCACACTGCTCACAGTAGACCTGCCATGGGCAGACTGCATATGAACTGAGAGTTCTCGGGATGGACTTAAAAATACTGAGGAATCCACAGCCTTGGGGACCCCTAAGTAGCATGACTATTATAATTAGGCATGTTCCCTGCAGGGACCCTGGGAACTACGCTGATGGAGCAATTACAAAAGCTACTGTCCCCTAAGCCAGGATGGCTCCCACACCTGCTTAATGGGATCTCATCACCTGGTGCCTGAACTGCCACGTGGAGGTGGGGGCAAGGAAGAGGAACTCATAAAGACACGCAGAACAGACGCCCGATGATGTCCCGCATCCTTCTAGGTCGATCTGATGCTGAGTGGGTCCTGTGTTAATCTCGTGCATCCGAATGCTTAGTCAGACCCAAAAGGACCCCCCACGTGAGCACAGCAGAAGCCTGCCTGCATTAACGAATACACTATTACATACAGGCTAATCACTCCACTCTTGCTCTTATAAACACTTTATTGAGTTCGTTGTAATCGTTAGCATGATGATCTGTAGTTGTGTGTCCGTGAATGTGAGCGCTTGCATATAATTAGTTTTCTAAAATAAACAAAAAAGACCCCCCACTTGGAATCTCATTTACACAGTCAGTCTGTTGAGCAAAAGCTGTTCTGAGTCAAGCTGCAAATGCTACAGATTTCAGCTACAGAACTCCGAACAGGTTGGACTTAAGGATGGGGATTGAGTGTGGCTCTCGTCCAGCCTGGCTGTCTTTGCTCCCAAGCAAGCCGGGGGTTTTCACACACTCCCTCAGAAGGGCAGAGGTGAAATGTGCTCACACATAAACAATACAGAAGTCTGAAAGCAGAGACGGGCGCAAAGGATCGTTATAGATGTGCTTTGGCTGGGGGGATAGAAGCATTTCTAAAGGAGTACAGGGTGAGAAGGTCATAAATGGAATATTCACATGTATGCAGGACTAACAAAGGCAAGTCACGTTAGTAAAGGCATAAAGTGTGGCTCCGGTTATGAAGAAAGGGAAGTGGATGGATGTATTATGCCCGCGCATACAAACACTACACATGTGTGCAAGGGTTCCGACTGAAGTATTAAGAGCGGTTACAGTTCTTCGCTATGGTGAGGGGAAGGAGGGCTTTGATCTTGGACAGCTTACATTTCATATTGCTTGTATTTCCAAAATAAAGATACAGTTTGGAACTCCTTCCGTAATAAAAACAAAGCTGTAATTGAAAAATCACCTTTAAGAAGTGTGTACAAAAGAGGGAGGTGACTTACAATAGAATTCCTTTTTAACGCTGAGCTGAGCGTCTCGTATGTATTTAAAATGCGATCCGTTTAGAGAAATTTAAAAGGGGATCCGTTCTCAGAAATCCGGTTTACCCTTCCAGATGCTCTGACAGGAGAGAACAAGTCTTCTGTATCGTGGGCAGACAAACGGGGGGGATCTGCAGGCATACGCCTCCCTGCACACGCAAGAACTGGCAGATGTTTCTCTTTCCAACACCGTGGCCCTGGGATCCGTGGACACCAAAGGTCACGATGACCAGAATCCCCGTGATCCGCTCCCTCTTAATTTTCCAGACGGCTGACTGCGAGGAATCGCTCTTAGTTTGCCCACGTTAAGTGTGGCCACGATGCCAGAGGGAGAAGAAAGGCTGATGAGAATGCTGGGGAGACTCTTGATCACCCCCAAAGTTTAGGTCGAACTCCATCTATAGGATTATATCCATGGATATATGTGTTACTCAACCTTTTTTTCCATTACGACCTGATAAGGAACCTTTTAAGATGTTTTTTTTTTTCCTAATCATCACCCCGCCCCAACTCCCAGCAAAATATTACTACTACATATATACTGTCTACCTCTTTATGCACATGGCTCTCTGGGGGGTCACTATTGTAATGCAAGCGTTTTTTTGTCTCTCTCCCCCAGAGACAATTTTGCCCCAGTGGGGGTGTTTTCACCTCTATTGAGAATATCTACTGTGTGTGTGTGTGTGTGTGTGTGTGTGTGTGTGTGTGTGTGTGTGTGTGTGTAAAACAAAGGACTGGCATAAACTTTCCACTTTCTTCATCGTATTTCCTGTGTTGTCTCATTTTCCACAAAAATCAAGTGTTACTTTTACCAGGAAAAAAAAATACAGTAGTACCCCCTTATCCACAGGAGATACTATCCAAGACCCCCAGAGATGCCTAAAACCAGAAATAGTACTGAAGTATGTATATATAATGTTTTTCCCTATACATACATATCTACGATAAAGCTTAATTTATAAATTAGTCACAGTAAGAGATTAACAACTAATAATAAAATAGATTAATTATAACAATATGTTATAATAAAAATTCTGTGAATATGGTTTCTTTTTGTCTCTGATAACCAATCTGGTGACCCAGACGGCTACTGAGTGACTAATGGGCAGGGAGCATATACAGCGTGGAGAAGCTGGGCAAAAGGATGACTCACGTCCCCGGCAGGACAGACTGGGACGGCACAAGCTTTCATCGTGCTCCTGAGCATGGAGCGTAATTTACAACTCATGAATTGTTTATTTCTGTAACTTTCCATTTACTATTCCCAGACTGGGATCGACCACAGGTAACTGAAACTGCTGTATTCTTTTTTTGTATGTGTGTATGTATGTGTGTGGGGAGGGAGGGGGTGTGTTTCAGTAATGCCAGCAGAGTAAAACTGAATGCTTAAGTCCAAATGCCAAAAAAAAAAAAAAAAAAAAAAAAGGCAAGAAAAATGCTATTGACTAAGCACACTCCCAGCTGTTCTGATATATTACAACACACCTGGCCTGCAAAGCTCCCAATGGAGATGAGAGACATGCTAGAGCTAGTATTTTCTTGTGTTCTTGTCATACTATTTCTAAAAATGCCATTGAGATACTATCAGGGACAGGACTGAAACCCAAACGAACCATTTGATAAACACGACCATGAGTATGCCTGAGAGTGCCAAAGAATTGAGAGTGTACAACTACCCTTCCTCCAACCCAAGACCTACCTCAATGCTGGTGCTTAGAAACTAATAGGAACCAACGGTTTTGAAAGATTCAGGTCTGTTCATATAAACCTGTGACCTCTGAAACTCCACTTCATCCCATTAAGAGAAAGTAAAAATGGATTTAAGACTGTCAAGTTGGCAACAAAGAACCATGCTCAGATAAGGAGAGCTCCAGGGTTGAATGAGAGAGGGGGAAAAAAAAAAAAAAACATGAAGCAGACAATGGAAACCAAAATGAGTCTAGTAATTTTGGAAGGGCCTTTGGCTACATTCTATAGGATAAAGGCCTGGCTTCTCAAACCTTTCTCACATCCTTCCTGATGGGGTTCGTTAGCCCAGTCAATGTGGAAGACCTTGAGAAAGTGGGCGATTCAGCCCTATTCTGACAAAATAAATCCCACAGGGGTCTCAGGAAAAGTTCACATTTAAAGTGTGCTATTGGCATAAGAACAGACACATAGACCAATGGAACAGAATCAAGAGTCCAGAAATAAACCCACACGTATATGATTTGACAAGGGAGTCAAGAATATTTAATAAGAAAAAAATAATCTCTTCAATGAATAGTGCTAGGAAAACTAGATATTTATACGCACGCACACACACACACACACACACACACACACACACATCTTATACCACTCACAAAAATTAACTCAAAATGGATTAAAGACTTAAATGTAAGACCTGAAACTATAAATTCCTAGAAGAAAACATAAGGAAAAGGCTCCTTGACATTGGTCTTGGCAGCAGTTTAGGGATCGTTGACCCCAAAAGTATTAGCAACAAAAACAAAATTCAGTAAGTGGGACTACGTCAGGCTTCTGGTCAAGATGGCAGAGCAGATAAATGCTGTGCTCGCCTCCTGTCACGGACCACACCAAAGTTACAACTACACTACAGAGTAGCCACACTGGGAGTCGCCTGAAGACTAGCTGAATAGAAGCCCTACAACTGAGGACACACAGAGGAGGCTACCTCGAGACTGGTAGGAGGGGCACAGACACAGAACAGACTGGTCCCACACCTGTGTGTGGCCGTTGAGAATAGGGAGAAATACCTCAGCTGCGGAGCTCCCCCCAAAACCTCACTGAGTTCCCCAGCCCAGGGTTCCAGTGCTGGGAAGAGAAGTCCCCACTACTTCTAGATATAAAAAACACCAGAGATTGTGACTGAGTGAGATGAAGGTGCCTCACTCTGATGGGACCCGCACATGGACTTACTCACTGATGGGCTCACTTGCTCTGAGTCCAGTGCTGCGGCAGCAGCTCAAGAGGCACCAGGGACATATGGGGAGGAACTGGGTTGTGTGGCACCAGGGGCAAAGGCTGCAGAGACAGCTTTCTCCCAGACAGAAGTGCTAGCAGAGGGCACTCTTCCCTTTGTTGAGCCCTCTCTTGCACAGTTTACAGACACAGGGGGCTGCCATACCTGAGTGTCCATCAATCTAATACTGGTCGCCCCACCTACATGATTCTCTGAGACCCCACCGCTACTAATGAGCGGGGCCTGCCACTCCCAATGTACAGGCCACCCAGGCTGCTTTCAGTTGCTTTTCCATACAAGCAGCCTATCTTGGCTCATGCTACAGACTTTCCTAGAATCTCTCAAAAGTTCACAAAATCAGAAAAAGCAGCACCTGGCATTGGATGCCCTGTATCTCTTGCTGAGTATCCCCAAGCCTGGCACTAGCTGCAACCAGCCTCAGTTTGCAGCTTGGCCTCTTGAGGCACATCCAAGCCCAGCATGGGTGGTGGCCCTCCACAGATTGCTTGGTGGCTCATGCCATGGGGCCCCAAGCAGGGCACAGGCTGCAACTGAATTAGGCCTGTGGCAGGGCCCCTTCCAGGAGGCCTGAGCCCGCCTCTTGATGGCCAGCTTTGGTCTGAGCCAGAGTAACACACGGGGTCACCTCTGAGGACAACACATCCAAAGGGAAGACTGGGCAGGCACCAGAGCCATGCTAAAGTGAATCCTGCTCCATACAGCTCCTCTATGGGTCATGGACAGTCATCACAACCAATCAGCCCAAGTATCAGACTCTCTCACTGACATACCAACAGCAACTAAGGCTAAACTACAACAGGAGGGCACACACAAACCATACATGGAACATACCTGGAGCACCCGGCTCAAGTGACCAGGGAAGACTGTGCCACTGGGTTCCATAGGACATTTACTACATAAAGCCACTCTACTAATACCAGGAGACAGAGTAGCCCCCAGCTAATACACAGAAACAAACACAAGGAGGCAGGAAAAATGAGGAGATGAAGAAACATGTCCCCAATGAAAAAACAGAACAAAGTTCCAGAAAAAGAACTAAAATGGAGATGAGCAATCTATCAGATGCAGAGTTCAAAACACTGGTTATAAGGATACTCAGTGAATTTAGGAGAAGAGTAGATGAATTCAGTGAGAACTTAAAGAGCTAGAAAATATAAAAAGAGATAGAAAACATAAAAAAGAACCAGTCAGAAATGAAAAATACAATAACTGAAATGAAGAATACCTTAGGAAAAATCAACAGATTAGATGAAGCAGAGGATTAAGCAATAATTTAGAAGGTAAAGTAGCAGAAAACACCCAATCAAAACAGCAACAAGAGAAAGGAATCCAAAAATATGAGGACAGCTAAAGGAGCCTCTGAGACAACATCAGGTATACCAACATTCACATCACAGAGATACCGAAAGGAGAAGAGACAGAGCAAGGAATTGAAAACTATTTCAAGAAATAATGACTGAAAACTTCCCTAACCTGGTGAAGGAAATAGACATACAAGCCCAGGAAGCACAGTGAGTGCTAAACAAGATGAACGCAAAAAAGCCCATACCGAGACACATCATAATTAAAATGCTAAAAGGTTAAAGGTTAAAGACAATGAGAGGATCTTAAAAGCAGCAAGAGAACAGCCGTTAGTTATCTACAAGGGAGCTCCCATAAGACTGCCAGCTGGTTTCTCAACAGAAACTTTGCAGGCCAGAAGAGATTGGTATGAAATATTCTAAGTGATAAAAAGCAAGCATCTACAAACAAGATTACTCAATCCAGCAAAGCTATCATTTAGAATCAAAGGACAGATAAAGAATTTCCCAGACAAGAAAAAAATAAAAGAGTTTATCACTACCAAGGCATTATTACAAGAAATGTTGGAGAAACTTCTTTAAGAAGAAAAAAAGAAAAAACTTTTTAAATATGAATAATAAAATGGCAATGACTACATATCATCTATCAACAATTACTTTAAATGTAAATGGATTAAATGCTCCATTTAAAACACAGGGTGGCTGAATGGATAAGAGTACAAGACCCTTACATATGCTGCCTACAAGAGACTCACGTCAGATCAAAAGACACCCACAGACTGAAAGTGAAGAGATGGAAAAAGACATTTCATGAAAATAGAAACAGACAAAAAGCTGGGTAGCAATACTTATATCAGACTAAAAAGACTTTAAAACAAAGGCCATAATGAGACAAAGAACTCAGTTATTCTAATTCTAGGAATTTACCCAAAGAAATCCAAAACACTACTTCGAAGGGGCATATGACTCCATATGTTCATTGCAACATTATTTACAATAGTCAAGATATGGAGGCATCCTAGGTATTCATCAATAATGGATGAATGGTTAAAAAGGAAGTGATATATACATTGCCATCTGCAACAACATGAATGGACCTAGAGGGTATTGTGCTGAGTGGAGTAAATCAGACAAAAACAAATGCCATATTATTTCACTTACAAGTGGAATCTAAAGAAGAAAATAAACAAGAAAACAAAACAGAAACAAACTCATAGATACAGAGAACATTTTGATGGTTGCCCAGATGGGAAGGGTTTGAGAGTCAGGTGAAAAAGAGGAAAGAATTAAGAATTACAAATTGGTAGTTACAAAATAGTCATAAGGATGTAAAGTACAATGTTAAGAAATAAAGTCAGTAATATTGTAATAACTATGTATTGCGTCAGATGGGTACTAGATTTATCAGAGTGATCACTTTGTAAGTTATATAATGTCTAATCACTATGTTGTAAGCCTGAAATTAACATGTCATATTCCAACTGTAATTTAAAAAAAAATTTTTAAGTGGGACTATATCAAACTAAAGGCTTCTGCACAGCAAAAGAAACCACCAAAATAAATAAAGAAAAAGGCAACGTATAGAATGGGAGAAAATATTTGTAAATCACATATCTAGTAAGGGGTGAATATCCAAAATATATAAAGAACCCCTATAACTCAGTAGCACAAGAACTAAATAATCTGATTAAAAAATAGGCAAAGAACCTGAATAGATATTTTCCCAAAAAAGATATATAAATGGCCAACAGGTACATGAAAAGTTGCTCAACATCACTAAACATTAGAGAAATACAAATCAAAACCACAATTCTAGACCATCTCACGTGGTCAGAATGGCTGTTCTAAGAAAAAAACAAGAGATGACAAATGCTGGCAAGGATGTGAAGAATTAGGGAACCCTTGCATTGTTGGTGGGCCTGTAAATTGGGGCAGCCACTAGGGAAAATAATATGGAGGTTCCTCAAAAAATTAAAAGTGGAACTATCACATGATCCAGCAATTCCACTTCTGGGTAAATACGCAAAGATGAACTGTCATCTCCAAAAGGCATCTGCAGCCCCATGTTCATTGCAGCATTATTCACAATAGCTAAGACATGGAAACTACCTGAGTGTCCATCGATAGATGAATAAAGAAAATACACATTTCTTTATGTGTGTTTATGAATATATACACACATGTATGTAAACACACACAATGGTATATATACCTACAATGGAATGTTATTCAACCACAAAACCAAGAAGGAAATCCTGCCATTTGCAACAACATGAATGGACCTTGCAGGCATTAATACTGAGTGAAATAAGCCAGACAGAGAAAGACAAATATTGTATCGCTTCACTTAGATGTGGAATCTAAAAACATCAAATTCACGGAAACAGAGAGTAGAATGGTGGGGGTAGGGGAGAGAAATGGGAAGATGCTGGTCGAAGGGTACAAATTTCCAGTGACAAACAAATAAGTTTGGCAAATCTAATATACAACATAATGACTATAGTTATAAATACTGGGAGATCTAATATACAACATATATATGTTGTATATTATAATATACAATAATAATAATAAATACTGTTATCATATACTTGAAAATTGCTAATAGAGACCTAAAATATTCCCACCAAACAATAAAAAGAGATAATTATGTGAGGTAATAAATGGGTTGACTAACCTTATTGGGATAATCTTTTTGTGATACATATATGTATTAAGTGATCGCATTGTACATCTTAAATATATACAATGTTACATGTTCATTATATCTCAACAAAGCTAGGGAAAAAAAAACAAAGGACAGCTTCCCTCATGTCACTCCTTCCTCATAGACAAGAAGATGACGTGTCCATGGACTGGGGCTCTGCCTTCCGGTCAAGTGCATCTCACTCTGTGGTCAGCGTAGGGAGGGGTGAGGAAGACACACAATACGGGGAGACCACAGCTATTAGACAGCAAACGCCTCTTCCACCTTCCACCTTAGCAACGTGTTCCTAGCCTTTCTGCGATTGTCTACCCACTTCCTTTTCTTGAGGCCTCAGGAGCCCCACAATCTCTCTGGCTCTCATAAAACCATGGGAAGAAAACCCAGCTCCGATCAGAAGAGCATCTGTCCTCTATTCACGTCTCGGACGTCCCAAACATGTCTGGTTAAGTGTTTCTGATCTAGATTTTACACAGACTTGACTTTACACAAGCTTGGCTGAACTTTATAAAAGGTTATGATCATGTCTTCCATCTAAATCACTATAAGGTCTTCCCAGTGCTTTAAAAGAGAGAATCCCTTTCTACACCATGGCTTCCGACAGGGCAAACTACAGCTCGTGGGCCAAACCCAGCCAGCCCCCTGTTTTCATAAAGTTTTATTAGAACCTCTCCACGCCTATTGTTTGTGGCTGCTTTTTGCTACAATAGACCACATGGCCTGCAAAGCCTGAAACATTTACTATCTTCCCTTTTACAGAAAAAGTTGGCCAACCCTTGGCTTTCTTAATTTTTTAAAATTGTTGTTGTAAAATATATGTAACATAAAATTTCCCATTTTAGCCATTTTTAAGTGTATAATTCAATGGCATTAAGTACATTCACATGGTTGTGCAACCACCACCACCACCTACTTCCAGAACTTCTGCATTTCTCAAACTAAAACTCTGTACCCAGTCAACACTGATTCCCTATCTCCCCTCCCCCTCTACTCTACTTCCTGTCTCTGTGAATTTGCCTATTCTAGCTACCTCATATTGGTCACAGTATTTGTCCCTTTGTCTTGGGCTTATTTCACTTAACATTATGTTTGACACAATATTTGTCCCTATGTCTTGGGCTTCTTTCACTTTACATTATGTTTGTGAGGTTCATCTGTGTTGTAGTCTGTGTCTGAATCGTGTTCCTTTTTAGGGCCGAATAATATTCCATTATGCGGACAGACTATATTTTGTCTATGCACTCACCTGCTGACGGACACCTGGGTTGTTTCCACCTTTTGGCCATTGTGAATGATGCTGCCACCTACCTAATGCTTAAATCTCTTCTTGCATCACATGCCTTACTCTTTTTAGTCACAGGGGTCTTCTGTCAATTCCTCAAATGTGTCATGCTCCCTTCTACCTCTTGTCACTCCTTCCACCTTCACCCCTTCACCATCTTAACTCCCACTTAGCTTTCACTCCAAACATCACTTCTGGGAAGCCATCCCTGACCGGATACCAGACCCTCTCTAGTTGCCCCTCTCACCTCTTTGCCAGCTCAAACTCAATCAGGTCCATCTGGTTTGAAGCTCTGAGAGCCTCCTGCACTTTCTCTTTATAGCCTGTAACACTATAATTACTGGACACAATATTACAATACCTATGTGAGGTTACTCAGTGATTAATGTCAGTCTTCATGGAAGTTATGTTTCTTTTTGCTTTCTATGACACCCCCACCAACCAGCCCAGAGCCTAGAACATCCCACAGTCATCACTTCTAAGATGTGCATATTTTTATGCTTACTGCAGGATGGATCTTACAATCACTGTCTTAGATTCACCTGCATACGGTGAGGAGCGCTCAGGAAACACGGGCTAAATCGGCGAAGGCCTCGCGGGCAGGTGCTACTCTGAAACCCCTGAAGGGCGACTGCTGACACGGACAATGAGAGGGGTTGAGTGTGTGTATCCCAGAGTCCCGGGATCCTCACCAGTGCTTACTCCAGCACTATGCCACACAAGTAACACGTCACAGGCACATGGGTTCTCTATTGCCCCAGATAGAAGGAAGGGAAGGAGGGAAGGAGTCCAAGACTGTGGCGGACCCCCTGGACCCCTCTGCATAACTGCCCCCACTTTCCTACTTATCTCTTGTGTTTCAGCACTGCAATCACTTTTTCCCCAGTAACAGAAGCTACAGCTCCCTTGAGGGAACAGGAAGTGCTGTCTGCACGGGCAGGGGGTATAAAGAAAAAACTGTAGCAAGATGCCCCCACTCACTCATCACTGGCCAGGACCAAGGGCAGTGCCCTCACCTCAGTGTCACTAGGGATTCTACACTTGACCCAGAGCCTTGGATACAGGCCTGAGGCAGAGGTGAATGAGCACAGCTTGGGGGCGGGGGTCTGGATATTGTTGAGAGCCAGTGCAGTGTCACAAGCAGCCAAAGTGAAGGCCAGGGTCAGCCAGAGCCTCTGCACTTTATGTTTCCTGCAAAAGGCTGGGCCAGCCCTGTGTGCCTTTGGCTCATCGCAGAACGCTCACTCTATGGGGTCTCTGGCCAGCCCCAGGCCTTAGATGGGCCCTCACGCACTGGAATTACAATGAAACGCCCCAGGGCAGGGCTACAGGCTTCTCACACACAACAAATTGAGACTCATTACCCTATCTCCTAATAAGGTTACACGTAACCATTTTACTTTCCATGCCTTCACTGCAATATTGTTAGATGTAAATATTTGAAACATGCTACCCACTTTTGTAACCTTGTTTCACATTTCTTCCATGTTTAATGCACTTAGAACCTCAAAGGAATGCAAGGGACCCAGGCCACAGTCAGGCTCTGCAGAGACCTACCTCGTCTCTCCCAATAACCAGCAGGTGGCTACAGAGACTGTGTCACCCTCTGCTGGCAGCAAGACCCCTCAAACCAGAGCCAGGCACGCACTGCACCCATTCTCATGGTTTTTCTCTCCCAGGTGCCTGTGGCCTCACCCTACACTTGTGTATGATGCCCTCTGCTCTGACGCTCCATCGCCCCACTTCCTGAGCCACCCCCATCCCAAGCGGAACTAGACGTGTGTCTTAGTTATAAACGCTGGGCACGACCCCTGCACAGGGTCAGTCTAGAGCTCTCCAGGACAGAAGCCACTTGCCTGTGTAGTCGCTGCACTTGGAATGCAGCCAGTTCGTACCGAGATGACCCGTGTGTGGAAAATACATACCGGATTTCGAACTTAGTAGGAATAAAATAATGCAAACTACCTCGCTAATACTATTTTACGTGGATTCTATGTTGATATATTGGGTTAAAGGGCATATTACGAAAATTACTATTGCTTCTTTTTACTCTTTGTAACATGGCAACTAGAAAGTACAAGGATGCATTGGTGGCCCACATCCCAGTTCTCGGGGCAGCACCAGGGTGGACCCTGCAGGGGTGGGCCAAATTTCCCGTCAAGGGCCAGATGATAAATATTTCTGGCATTGTGGGCCCTGCTCAACTCAGCCAGCACAGCAGGCAAGTGGCCACAGATCCTTAAATATAGACAGCAATGGACTTGGCTGTGTCGCCCTAAATTCAGATTTGGCCCCTAGTCTATAGTTTGTGCACCTCTACTTGAGAATATTAATAGCATTAAGAAAGACCGTTTCTGGAAAATTCCGTGCATTTTCTCACAGGCCCTTGGCAAAAACAAATACAAAAACAAAATAAAAAAAACAACTACCTTTCATTCAACCAGAGGAGAGAAACCCAAGTCGGTGGGAGGCGCCCCTGACTTGGGGCCACGAGCCAGCCCCTGGCCACCCCGGGCTGCGCTCTCCCAGGGCGCCCGCCGTGCACTCACTTGGGCGTGTGGGCCTCGTCCACACGGTGGCCCAGCTGGAACTCATGGGACTTGCTCCGATGCAGGGCCGTGAAACCCGGGATCAAGTGGATCAGCTTCCGGGAGGAGGGCGGCGGGGTCCCTGGGGGCTTCAGCTTGTTCTTCCTCCTCATGGGCGGCGTGCCGGGTGGGGTCACGGTGGTGACGATATTGGGGGTGCGCGGCGGGGTGCGGACCGCGTGCCGCTGCCGGGGCGACGGGGGCAGGGAGCGGTGGCCCGGCTCCAGTGGCGGCGGCGGGCACAGCCCCGGGTAGGCGTCCACGGTGAGCCTGTCCACGTGCGTGTACATGGGGGCCCCGGGGCTGGGGCTGGCGTGACAGGAGTGCTGGGCGCACTTGGACTGCACCCTGGGGCTCTGGGAGAGGTGGGTGCGGACCCACGGGGTCGGCTCCGGGGGGCACACGGGACTGTTCTCCTTCCCCGTCTCCGTGGCGGGCCACTGGATGATCCAGTCTTGTTTGGAAAGGTTGCCTCCTGAGTTGGAACAGAGGAGCAGAGAGACACGGATAAACCATGAGAAAGCCAGGTCGAGGGACAGCGCATGCGCAGTACACCGTGTCCGCCCCACGCGGGTGACAGCGTGCGCACGCTGCACCCTAAGAACACTTACCCAAACTCAGCCACACCGCCGGGCCCCTCCAAAAAGGGCCCTCTCACCCTAATCTCCATCCAACAGCCTTGCCCTCCACTGACTGTCCTGGGGTTGGGGAGCCCCCAACTCAAATATCCTGAAAAGCAAAAGAAGTGACTTCCTGCCTTTTAAGCTTTAAGTTCTAGTTCCAATGGTTTCAAGGTGACTTAAAGGATTTTCGAGGATAACCTTTCCCTGACATAACTGTTTTGATATCTAAGTCCCATGTGAGACGACACATGAATTCTGCAGAAGTCAAGTTCACCCCTGGTCACTCCCTGTCTACTGTTCTGCCACTGACCACTTCTCCCCAATCTACGCCACTGTGTGTCAACCATGCATTCGCCCAAAAAGCGCTTTCTGAACGTGCCAGGTGCTGTGCTTAGAAAAGGCACAAGAAAGCCACACCCAGCCAGGTCCTGGTCCCTAAAGTTCTGTTCTGCTGAAGAAGAGACATAATAGACAAAAAAAAAAAACATACTCATGAAAGGATTTCAGCTGGCCGTTACGCAGAGAAATAAAAGAGAATGACACAATGACCAGAGTACTGGCCACAGTGAGTGGTCAACCAAACCGTGACCCATACACACTACAGAACACTGCCCAGCCACACAGAGCAATGATGCACACAGCAACCTGGGGACGCTCCCGATACTATGCTAAGTGACAAAAGCCAGTCCCAAGTGGTCACATACTGCTGGCTCTTAGTTATATACCATTTTTGAAATGCCAGCTTTTTAGAAATGGAGGAGAGATGGGTGGTTGGAGAGGGGTTAGGGACGGAGGACACGGGCAGGGGAGAGGTGGCTGGGGCTGTAAAGGACAACACCAGGGACACTTGTAGCATTGGCACTGTCCAGTACCTTCACTGCAGTGGTGGATGTGTGAAGCCACCCAGGTGATAAAAATTGCATAGAGTTAAATACACACACACACACACACACACACACACACACACACACATACACACACACACACACACACACACACAAGTAAAAATGAAGATATCTGGACAAGATCAATAGGTTGCATCGATATCAATATTCTGGTTGTGACATTGTACTATAGTTTTGCAAAAAGTTATCATGGGAGAAACTGAGCAAACTGTATAAGGGATATGACATGAGCTGAATGTCTGTTATGTCTCCAAAATTCATACATTGAAACCTTAACCCCCAAGGTGAAGGTATCTGGAGGTTAATTAGGCTTTGGGAGTTAATTCGGTTTAGAAGTGGCCATGAGGGTGGGGTCCTCCTGATGGGATTAGTGCCCTGATAAGGAGATGAAGAGATGAGAGCTCCAAGGAAAAGCCATGTGAAGCACAAAGGCGAAGGCAGCTGTCTACACACCAGGAAGACGACCCTCAACAAGAACCAAATCTGCCAGCACCTTGACCTTGAACTTTTAACCTCCAGAACTGTGAGAAATAAATGTCTGTTGTTTACACCTCCGGCCTATGATATTTGTTACAGCAGCCCAAGCTATGACAGAATATCTCTGTATGATTTCTTACAGGTGCATGGGACTCTACAAATTAGCTCAATAGAAATGTCAGTAAGGGGAGGCTTACTTCAGGAAAGTGATCAGCCTCCCAAGGAAGTGACACTGAGTTGACGACAAGAAGGGGATCACCATGCCAAAAGCCAAGGAGAGAGTACAGCGGGGGTGTGGACAGGAGAGGGTGACAGCAAGGGCTAATGCAGAGATAGAAAGGGCTTTTTTTTTTTTAAGTCCTAGAATGGTTGATTAGAAAACATTGAGACATTAGAAAAATCCCCACAGTCATGAATAAAACTAGAGGTTTTCAGGCCTGACATAAGCTAATAAACTAAAATAAATCCAATAGTGCATTAACATTTCTTCACTCCTTTATTGTCTTGAGAATATGAATCCAGACCCGGGCTATAGGTTCAGACACTCAAGATACAATGTGCAGCCTTTTCCCCACTGAGATGGAAAAGCTTAAGGTTCAACTGATACCAAACATATAGGCTCCACACCATCTAAGTTAGGGCAGGCACTTTCCTAGGTGCCTTTTTCGGGTACCTTCTTAATGGCAGTGTGCCCAAGGTGTGGTGACAACAGGATAGGTGGTTCAAGAAGGAGCTGAAGGGACAGATGAGGGACATACCTCCAGACCCAAGGGCCAAGGTACAGTGTACATTTTATACCAAGTTCAGTCCACTTAGGCTTTTGATCTGAAAGTCATCTCTCAGAGGTTACTCGGACTGCTGCCTGAACAAAGAGATCCCAGTTAAGGGGGACTGTAGAGCTCCAGGAGAGAGAGGATGCTGTCCTCGACCTGAGTGGTGACAGCAAAGATGGAAAGGAGTCACCTGGCCGAAGGTGATGGAGTGGACCCTCCCATCACGTGTCCAGGAAGGACAGGACACCTGAGCAGAAATAAATTCCGACTCACAGCCGACTGGCAAGAACAATAATAATTACCGTAAGGACCATAACGAGAGCTAATTGATAAGAGCATCTGACAGTTTACAAAGTGCTGCCACGAACACTGAGTCACTGTCCCACTTGTAATTAAAACAACTCATTTTGCTATTACATATTCATTATAGAAAAATTAGAAAATTCAGAAAAGGGAAAAAGGCAATGTTCTATAGCCGTCATCCCTGTCACCATTTGGCTGTGTAGCCTGCCAGATGGTCCTCTGCACGTTTTTTTATTTCTTTTTTTAAAGAAATACCATAAGACCTTATTTAATGGTTTGTCGTCTGTTTTCCTCATGTGTTACGCTGAGACTGTTTTACATCTTACTTACTTACACTGCGTGCGAAGGACCATTCTGATCTCTGCTTTGGTAGATAAAGAAATGGATGTGCAGAGAGGAAGGAAGACACATCCACGGTGGGAACGGATAGCCAGGGATCAAGCCCAGGACCTGGGCCACCTTGACAGCCGAGGCACCGGGGTCTGTGGCAGAGAGCTGAGACCTGCGCTTACTGAAGACCAGCCACGCTCATCATCAGCCAACGGGGAATAGATGCTGGGACATTTCTTACAAGAGAGTCCCTTTTCCTTCCTCTCAGACTTTGCCAGGATGTTCTACCAAAGTCACCATCACTATGTCTATTCTCAAATACCTACACAGACAGATCAGCCCAGTGACTAAGACAGCCAGCTCTGGCGTCAGATGCCTTGGCCCTCGTTCTGGCTCTCCTACTTACTGGCTGGGTGGCCTTGGCCACTCATCCAACCTCTCTGAGTCTGAACTTTGTCACCTGTGAAATGGGGGCAGGAACAGGACCTACCTGTCTCAGGGGACTAGGAAGATCACATGCAATAACACAAGCGAGGTGCTGAGCCCCGCAGCTGATACACGGCAAGCGCTCCATAAATGTTCGCTGCCCTTACTGTCATTCTCAACAATATGCTAATACGATGCCACCTTCCATTTAAAGAGCGTGCCCTTGTGCTGAGGGCTGTATGTGCAACAGATGCCAAGATCATCCTGTGTCCTTCTAGGAGACTGATGTTCAGAAAGGCAGAATAGCTCTGAGCGCCAGGGGCAGATAGAAAATCAAGCCTAGATCAGCTTCTCCATCAACAAGCAAGCTCTGGATTGGCACATTTGCTCAAGGAAGACAAACTCATTGTCCAATCAGCCTGAGTAAAACATATTTAAGAAAACAAATGTGTTGTTATCTTAATCATAGACTGCACACCAAGACCACAAAGAAGCGACTCTGGGCATTATTGCTATAGCTCTCAGCCTCCCTGAATGAAACGGAATATGGGATTGGGACTCGCAGAGTTCTGAACTCTGGCTTAGAACTCTGGTTCCACCACTGACCAGCTCTGGGGCCTCGGACACGTTATCTGTTCTCTCTCTGAGCCTCTGTTTGCGGGTTTGTAAAATGAGAATGATTGTGATTCCCACGGAGGGGGCAGTGAGGATTAAACGCATCCATTCACTCATCCAAGTAGTTCCCAACTACTTGAATGTCTCTCATGTATCAGGCACTGTTCTAGGCACTGGGACAGAGCAATGAATACATGTTAGCCACTTTTTCCTCCTCCCCTTACACCTAGTCAGGACACTTGTCTTCACCTCCACCACCACAACCTTACCCCTGGCCATCATCTCCCATCCTGTCACCTTCGGCCGCCTCAGGCCAGGCTTCTGATGCTACCCTTGTCCCGAGCGATCCTTTCTCCATATATCTTTCCACAGGGATCCTCTGATCACCTCTCTCCCCTACACACAGTGGGTCCCCCTGAGCAACAGGAAGGGATGCCTGCATGCCTAGGCACGCATGTCTCTGGGACACCTTTAATCGCACAGGAACGGGAGGAGTAGCAGGTGTATGCACTCTGGGCCAGCACCCTGGGCTCCAGCAAAATCCTATGGCAAATGGACCCCGTGGTTTTCAAGCCACATCGTCAGGCAAGCACCAGCCCCCACACACACACACACACACTGCCCCTGGTGTGATCAGGGGCTGGGATAGAACAGTGATACTGTGAGCAGAACCTTGGCCTCCAGTCCCCATCCCATTGCTCAGTGTTTGCCCACTGGGAGAGCCAGCCCCTCCCCTGCATGACCATGGGGCTGGTGTCCAAGCCTCAAGCTTATAGCTGCATGGCATGGGGACCACAGCCTCCACCTCGCCGACTACCGGGTTCGACAGCTATGAGCCCTCGGCTCCCTGGTTTCCAGGAGCTCTGTCGGAAGCCAGTCTCAGGGGATCGATCGGTCATGGTGACCCCTACCTCTGAGCGTCCCCTTCCACTCAGGAGAGAAAACCCCCGCATGGTGCTCATTTGCCCTTCTTTCCAGCCTTGGCTCAAATTTCTGTCTTCTTCAGAATATCTCCAGACACACTGACCCACCTGCATTCTCCAAACTCGCCATGATCTGTCATCTCCTGGCCTTGACCCTGCTGTGTCCTCTTTCCCATCCTTCCTTCTTCACCCTCCACTCCACCCTATTCCTGGGAAGTTCTCCTTCATCCTCAAGGTCTGGGCAAAGGCGCCACCTCCTCCGGGATGCCCTTCTGGGTTCCTCTCTTCTGCTCACACACACCTGTGCTTTCTCTGACACTGGATTCCACTTCCTATTTGAGTACTTAGATGATTAGTACTTATTTGATTAGCTGAGGTGAAAGTCACAAGACACCCAGTGAACCGTGTTAAAGCAAACAGTTCCACGGCAGTTAGTACATTCACTGTGTTGGGCAATCACCATTTCTTTCAAAGTTCCAAAAACATTTTATCACCTCAATAGGAAATGCCGTGCCCATTTAGCAGTTGTTCCCTATTCCCTCCTCCTCCCCCGGCCCCTGGCAACCACTCTTCTGCTCTCTGTCTCTATAGATTTGCCTACGCCAACATTTCATGTAAACGGGACCACACACATACACAGCATGATTCGTGTTTGGCTTCTTTCTCTTAGCATAACATTTTTGAGGTCCATCCAAATTGTAGCGTGTATCAGGACTTCATTCCCTTTTATGGGTGAATACTATTCCACTGTATGGACATACCACAGTTTGTTTATCCATTAGTCAATCAATTAGACATTTCGGTTGTTTCCACCTTTCAGCTGTCGTGACAAGTGCCACTATGATCACTCACATACAAACTTCTGAGTGTCTGCTTTCAAGTCCTTTGGGTCTATCCCTGGGAGTGGAATCGTAGTGGACACTGATTTCATTGTTGGTATTCCCACCAGATTGTGAGTGTGATGAAGGCAGGGGAATGACAGATATCAAATCCCAGAGGCTGGCACAGCGAATGACTGAGGAACAAACTGGATGAGTCCTGGGCATCCAGAATAGATGTCTCAGTCATCCTCAATCACTTGCCCATTTATCTGCGTCACTGGTGGTCTAGACTCTGTGCTGATGGCTTTGCTTATTTTACCTCATTAACTCACTCCTCCCTTCACTCAAATGTCCACAGTCATTTCCTCATGCTTCTCTGACTGAAACAACCACCCCCAGCACTATTTTTTTATAACCAACCTCTTGTTTCTCCATAGCTCTTGTTATCACTGACATATCAAAGACAATATATTTTATATGACATATTACAGATAATATGTTCACCCCTGGTTCTTCTCTGCTTCCCCACTAAGAATGCGAGCTCTGCAAGATGCTTGTTCGAAGGAAGCAGCATGAATCCAGGCTGAGGCTGCTGAAGACGACTGGGCAGGAGGTGATGAGGCCCTGAGGTCGGGCTGCGGGGGCAGAGATGGAGATAAGCGAGTGTAAGGAGAGGAGGTGAACAAAAAAACAACAGGCTAACATGTATTGAGAATTTATGATGTTCCTGACACTGTTATTCCAAGTAATTTACTTGTATCAAATTATCTAGCCACACAACAATCCCACCAAGGAGACAAAAATTACTACTCTGTTTTATAGACAAGGAAACTGAGGCACAGAGTGGTTCAGTGACTCACTCAAGGCCATACAGCGCAGAGGGACAGCTGGGGTGTGGGTCCACACATCTAACCAAGGTCCTAAGCCACGGGTGACATCCTGGTGTCTGGCCTGGGGGGTAGCACCCATCAAAGCAACAGGAAACACAGGAGAAAGTAATGGAGCACAGAGGAGCTGCTGAGCTCAGGGTCAGACAAGCCGAGTCTGAGTCCCGCAGTACGTGCAAAGTCGGGGGGGGGGGCTGGGGTGCAGCAGAACGTCACGTGCTCCTCCTTCCCCCTGGGATCCTGGGGCCACCCCTCTAGAAGAAGTGATTTTTCTAGTCTGAGAAAAATTGACCTGGAAAGTCTAATACCTCCCGAGCCTTTCTCGTGGCGCGTCAGGCATGATTTCATCACATTCACCTGTCTGTCTCCTCTCCCCTCTGATCCCCGAGTCTGCAGAGCAGACGTCCCACAACCCTGAACTACAGGTCAGGAAGGGGAGGTCTGAGCACATCGCCCACTGCCTGACTCCCCCGGAAGGAGGCAAGACACCTCTGCGTTTAGAAGACCTGCTTTCTGAACCAAAAATAACAAGAATGCATTCTAAGTAAACGTCAAGCAAGCGACGAACGGTTTCTGTGTGCATCGCCATGCTGAGAAACTAACTCACGCCAACCTTGCCTCACCGTGACTCAGTTTCTCCTTCTGTAAAATGGGGGATAACCTCAGAGGGTTCCCCTAGGACTGCGCGGCAGGTTAAATAAAACCACTCCAGTGGAGCACTTAGCATCGTCTCAAGCTCAGCTGATGCTGCACAAATGTTCGTGTCAAGTAGAAGGAAAACCACCTATCTCCGGTGATGCTGGTGAGGGTTAATTAGAATAAGAAGCATATAAAACACCTTGTTTTATATTCAGTGTCTATGCCCCTGACCTTGCCCTACACAAAGCAAACCCATGAACCAAAAGCCACCAAAGCCTTGACTATGATTGAACCATATCCCCCAAAAAGACATTACGAAGCCCTCACCCTCGATACCCACAAACATGATCTTATTTGCAAACAAGGTCTTTGAAGATGTAATCAAGTTAAGATGAGGTTGCACTGGATTAGGGAGCATCCTAAACCCACGGACTGGGGTTCTTCAAAGGAGAGGACACACAGAGGAGAAGGCCAATCCAAATCAGAGGCAGAGGCGAGAGTGACGCAGCTATCAGCAGCCAAAGGACGCCGAGGACCGCCAGCAACCGCCAGGGGCCAGGAGAAAGGCATGGAGTGGATTGTCCCCCACGGTCTTCTAAGGGGGCATGGCCCTGATTTTTAAACTTCGAGCCCCCACAACTGCTGTTTTAAATCACCTCCTTTAGGGGGACAGCTTTGCTACCACAGCCAAGGAGACAGATACAGCCCTCAAACGGGGATGGGGAGGCAGTCGATATTTAGAGCATGCAGACTGGGGAGTCAGGGTATAAACATTCACATTTGGACGGCACCTGCCAGACCCATTTAGGGGATTGAGTGCTTATCCTCCTGTCCTGTAAGGTAGATGCTATTGATCCGTTCTACAGATGAGGTCCAGATGCATGTTAGGAATTGGCTAAAGTGCCCTCGTAAAGTAGTAACCTACACCTCGCTATTCTTCCTTTATCACACAGTATCCAGCAGTGGAGCTGGGACCCACTGGCCCCCTAAGCCTACAATACATACACACACACACACACACGCACACACCCCTCTCTAGTGGAGCTGGGACCCACTGGCCTCTAAGCCTACAACACACACACACACACACACACACACACACACACACACACACACACACACACCTCTCTCTCTACTGGATTCAAGGAAGCACTGAGTTGCCCCCAAGAACACCTGTCCTAAAGGTGTTTCTAAATCTGAGAGATGAATAGAGAGAAAGAAGAGCTTTGCCCCTGCCAGTCCCCATCTCCATCAAATTCTCTTTTCTCCGCCCCTACGCTTCAAAATCAGAAGTTTGAGGAGGAACAAGCAAAGCCTCATTTCATCACCCAAACCGCCAGCTGCTCCATTGACGGGGATTCAGCTTCTCGCCGCCGAAGCTTCAGAAGCGTTTCACTGATGGGCTGTATTATACCAACTCTTCCCCCTCTCTCTTTTGATCCTCTTTTTAATAAAGTCAGAGGGGGGAAAAGGTAATTTTTCATTTTAAATAGGGAAGGTGTGTACTGAGGTGCTCTGAGGGTTATTAATCGTACCCCTTGCCATCTTGTCATTCGTTTCTGGAAAACCGTTTTTATTTCAAGTCTTGAAATGGGCGGGGAGAAAGGAACAGGTTTTAAGAAATGAAAGGGCTGAGGATTGATTAAAGACATTTCAAAGTGCAGGGGCTTTTCCTCTGACATTCTCTGATAAGGGACGAAGAGAACTAGAAGCATTTTCTCAGGGGAGAAAATGGTTTCGGAAAGCCGAGGCAAGCGTCTCACTTCTGTGTCCCTTCCCATTAAAATTTTATAAACAGGTGAACACGGGGCTTAGAATTTGTCTGAACTTCAGAGCCAGCATCGCGTGCATCTACACGTTAGCCCTTTGGAGGAAGAACCGGCAAAGACTCTAGTATTCATTCCAGAATCACCACTGCTTGTAACTTTTGCGACTATTTCAAAGCACTTGTTAATTTCATCCTCAATACTTTCCGGCAGGAAAAAGAACTTTTAGATGGTGGTGGAATATATTAGGCTGAAGTCACTGATGTAACAAAAAAAAAAAAAAGGTAGTTTTTCCTTTAATCCTCATAACTTTGAAGCAAGAAACAGGATTTTTAGATGCTGGTTGCAAACGTTTGACTGGAGTCCTTGGTAATGCAGAAAGTAGTCGCGAGAACAAATGTTATTAACACGACTGACAGTTACTGTTCGGTGAGCATGTATTATGCGCCAAATAGTATTCTAAATATTTTATATGCATCACCTCACACTATCTTCAGAAGACCCTATGGAAAAAAAATTCTGCTATTGTCTCTATTTTACAGTGAAGGGAAAGGAGGAGGATCTAAGAGATCAAGGTCACACAAGGTCGACCAGCTGGTAAATGGTAGAGTTGGGATCCCAGTCCAGCTGTGGACCCCTCACCACTGCAACTCCCCTGGGACCCTTCCAACTCCCTCAGGAACTGAGGGGCCCATCCAGAAAGCCCCCTTGAAAGCCCAAACAATTTTACACAGACCTTTTGGACCAGCACCAGGAGGAATGCCTCCTGACCCTTCAAATACAACACCTGTTTTAACCACAAGCCCCAAAGAGGTGACATCTGAAATCAAGGAAGAACGTTCAAGTCTCTAGTTTGCAATATTTGCAAAAATAAGCGAACAGGGACAAACAAAAAACATACAGTTGCCAAAACAAGTCGACCCTGGTGAGAATCTTAATGTAAGACCTCATTAATGAGCTTGGCATCTGGCCAAACTATAGGTCCCACTGGGCACTGTCCCTGCCCCAGGATGTCCCAAGGCAGAACCAAACAAATGCACTGACCTCAGTCTATGCAGGTCAGTCATCTGGGAGAACTGGACAGGGCAGGGAGCTTGGGTTCTGACCCAGTAATGCTTCCCAGGTCCTGCTCCATAAGGCATCTGTGATTTTATCACCCATCAGGAGATCTGGCCTTCAATCACTAACTTTAAGATCGCTTTTCTGTTTCAATAAAGCTCTCTTTATTTCTAATTTGTTTTTCATTGAGGCAAAACTCACATCAACCATTTAAAAGTGTGGAATTCGAGAGGCATTCAGTACATTCACAAAGTTGTCTCTATCAATTTCAAAACATTTGCTTCACCCCAAGGACAGAGGCAGTGCTCAGGACGCCATCTCCAACACTGACCATTTGCTGGTTGGCACCTGGATCCAACACCGTACACAGCAGCTGTCTCCTGAGAGACGTGGTTCTGAACCCCATCACTACTCTGCAGCTCTGCACAGCCTGGCACAGACAGCGGGCAGGGGTGAGCATAGTGCACTGGATGTCACGGTCCCTGGCTTCCCCTTGGCCTTGGGCACAGCCCTGTCCTCACTTCCCAAGCACTGAGAGCTCATTGTGGTTCTCTGATCTCACCTCCACCCTCCTACTCTCTCCCAATTCCCCCTTTTCTCCTCTCAGCCCTTATCCCTCAGTGGGACTATTTTGTTACATAGTCAATTCTGGCTACTCAGTTATTATGTTCTGTAGCGTCGCTGCAAACACTATTAGCAAAGACTGAACCATTGCTTCTGGTGACAATACAGGGTTAGGTTCCTCTGGTCATATTCTTGTCAACTGCTCCATATATAATTTTGTTTCATGTTTGTTTCTGTTTAAAGATACCTTCCTTAATGTATATTAACATTGAACTCGTAGCCAAGACCTCTACAATTCATGCCTGAATGAAGCTTATCTAACATATGTGGTTTTTTTTTTTCATGACGCACATCCCAGTCTCCTGAGGAACACTAGACAGCACTTCAGCACACGCTCAGGGGTTATTTTAAACAGTGAGATCACCAACAAACACACACACACACACACACACACACACACACACACACACACACACACACTGTAAAAAGCATGGCAGTAAATTTAAGGCCTCAAGAAGGACAGTGGTTCATACTATGAGACGCAAACCAAGAAGACAGAACATCACCTGGTCCAGCCTCGGCTGAGAACGTGCGTGTAAAGTGACCCTAACCATTCACCACTCTGTCCATGCAAGGACTGATTTGGGGGCCACGAATAAATTTTAGCAAGTAGGTGAAATTGCAAACAGGGAATCCAGGAATGGCAAGGATCTTTGTCTTTGCTTATTTACCATCTGTCTTCCCCACTGGAACGCTCGCTCCAAGAAGGCCAAGGCCCGGGCTAACTTTCTCACGACCGAATCACCCAGCACCTGGAGCAGGGCCTGGTAATAAATAACTACAGACATTTTTTTTTTTTTTTGCAACATATGTGTATATCGAATCATCACACTGCATAAACGAACATGGTGTTGTTTGTCAATTATACCTCAATGAAGCTGGATAAAAATTGTAATGAATGTATTTTTATCACGGTGCAGAAATTATAGGTTGCTTCAATAAGGATCGGTGGGGATGAATCAGTGCTTGAACACTCATCAATTCTAACTGCTGTGACTGACATAATATTATTTGTACCAACCTGAATTCAGGCCAGAAAAGAGGTGGGAGACGCCTTGCCGTAGCCAAAATCTCCTTCACGCCCAGGGCTGCCCTGGGTGGACAAAGTCTTAAGAAATGAAGGTCTGGTGACCAGAGCAAGGGGATAGGAAGATGTCCTTGTCCTCCCCCTAAGAAACAGCCATGCCTCTGTCGCCTCCGGCCCCTGCAGAAGGATGGGCTGCCCCATGGGCCTCCGAGGACAGAGGAGTTGAGAAGCTGGGGAGGCCCGTCCAGCTCAGACCAGCACCCAGGATGTAACAGAAGCCACATTAGAGAAGGAAGCCCTCTGACACTCGTCCAGTTCCAGAATTCTCTGTCGCTCCACCACTCTGCCTCTTTCTGAGTGACAGGTGTCATGCGAGTTGGATAACCTCTTGCGTTGGCAAACTCAGGAAGGTTGACAGCAGCATTCGATGGCCTTATGTGCTGCAGAGTACCCTGTTTTTCTATCCAGACTTGGGGAGCAGGTTTCCTCAATCCTGCTGCCTTTTCCCTCGCGTGTGGCTTCAGGGGAACCGACATCTGCCCTAATTTTTCTCCCAGTTTCCCGTTATAGGGACCATGCTTGTGAAGGCCTTGGAACCTGGTGTGGCAGGAGGTAACCTTGTTCAAGTTACCCCCAAAGTCTTGACCCAGAAAGACATGAGGATACATCCAGAAAAAAAAAAAAAAGGTGCTGAGTAAATTTTTCTTACCTTTCTTCACCTGCCTTAACCATACGCCCCCACGGGCACCAAGAAGCTTTTCCAAGACATCTGGATTTAGCACCTCCTCAGATAACTCCTTGCCACAAGGAGGATCTGAATCCCAGCTCTACCACTTACTAGCTGTGTGACCTGGGGCAAATTGCTTAACCTCTCTGAACTGCAGTTTGTGCATCTAAAAAGAGAATGATAAAGGTAACCACTGTACAGGGTTGTTCTGAGAATTCGTGAAAATAAACAGCTGGCCCGCCGTGGTTATTATTACTGCTGTCACTGTTGCTTCTTGGTATTAACTCCATTTCCTTCCCCTGTGTACATGCATCATCTTTGATGAGACACCGTGGACAGGGAAAATGATCCACAAGATGGATGGCTTCTCCTTCCACGAAGAATTTATACTCTACGTACCAGATTATGAAGACTTAGCAAGAAAAACAAGGTTAAAAGCTCATTAATCATTTTTATGTTGAGTACCTGTTGAAATGACAATTTTTTTTGGAAATCCTGGGTTGAATAAAATTTACTGCAAAATATATAGTCATTCCTCACAAGGTTAAACATAGAATTACCATATGATCCAAGAATTGCACTCCAAGGTATTTACCCAAAATAATGGAAAGCAGGGAGCCAAACAGATACTGATACACCAGTGTTCATTGCAGCATTATTCACAGTAACCAAAAGGTAGAAACCAGTGTCCACCAGTGGAAGGATGGATAAACAAAATGTGGTCTATCGATGCAACTGAATATTATTCAGACGTAAAAACAGATGCAATTTTGACACACGCTACATACGACGTGGATGAAGCTCAAACACGTTATGCTAAGTTAAAGTAACCAGACACAAAAGGACAAATATCATTATGTTTCCACTTATGTGAGATACCTAAAGTAGCCAACTTAGTGGAGACAGGAGGTAGAATGGTGGTTGACATGGGCTGGGGTCACTTAAAGGTTATAGTTTCAGTTTTGGGGATGTTAAAAAAAAACAAAATCTTCCAGAAAGGGATAGTGGTGATGATTATTCGGCATTGTGAATGTACTTACTGCCGCTGAAGTATACACTGAAAATGGTCAAAATGGGAAATTTTACGTCATGTATATTTTACCATAATAATAATGTCACCTGTTTCTTTTCATGCTTTTTAATGTGGCAACTCGAAAGTTTCAAATGACATACGTGGCTCGCATTACGTTTTCCTCACACTTATAGCATCCAGGATCGATCTAGACGATGAGGCAGCCATGAACCATGGAACCACGCTTTAATTTATTTAGTCATGGCAGAACAGAGAGAGTTTGAGGGTTGGGAAGAGACGTCCTCGAGGAGTAACGTTTGCGCTGGAGTCTGGAGGACGAAGTGGGGTCGCTAACGAGGCAGAGAAAGAGAGACAAGTGCCCCGACCGGACTCAGCACGTCCAAGAATGGGACTCACTGGAGGAAAGGCAAGGGGCCAGTAGTGCCACAGCACAGATAATGGGGAGTGATGAGCGACTGAGGCGGGGGCAGTTGGGTGGGAACCTGCAGGCCAAGGTGGGGAGCTGTGGATTTATAGCTGGAGGGCGGTGGCATCTGTGATGTCATGGCACAGACATCATGGCACAGACATCACATGACCACCCCTTGGGAACCGAGCTCACTGCGTCTGAGTTGGGGTCCTGTCCCTGTTACGGTTAAACCGTGAACTCCTGGAGGACAGGGTCAGGGCTTGACGCTTTCCCCCTCCTCTCACCATCTCAGCCCGCGGCACAATGTGGACACCAGTACATAGTTGCTGGCTTGATCTAAAGGGAGGCCAACGCAAGTGGGTCCACCCCCCTAGAAGCCAACCTTTCCTGGCACCCAGCCTGCCACTGGAGCCCCAATTTCCCGTCGACGATGGTCCCGCAGGCTGTTTCTGAAAGGAGATGCTGCCAAGCCAGAGATAAAAGAATAATCGCAAAACTGAACACATCCCTCCAGGTCCAGACAATAATTAAACCTTTTAAACAGATAAAAATCATAGACTGAAGTGGAATCAAGCGTGCCTACGTATTAGCAACGCTCACTGCTAACACCCCTCCATGCCGAGTTACTAACCCCAGAGGGCGGAATGATGCCGGCAGATAAGGCACCAAGCTTGAGTTGTTTGGTTGTTTGTGCATCCCGCAAATGTTTACTGAGCACTTGCTATGGAGCAAGCACCAGTGAGATGCTGCCGGAAGCTGCGGGGTCAGCTTCAGGCCAGCTGGATCTGGACCGTAGCTCCTGTCTTAGATCCGGAATAACCCCTCTGACATCGCACTTGGAACTTCTGGCTATCCTGTTATCAAGGGCTAATAAGGAAATCCATATTTCTAAAGGATCGACGATGCACCAGGAACTTTGCTAGACATGTGGCCTGGGTGAGCTCTTTGTAATTCTCACAGCAACACTGCGAGGCAGAAATGATTCACAAAGGTACAGGTGAGACGGGCGGGGTCCATGTTTGACTTGTTCTAAGCTACATGGCTACTAAGTGAAAAGCCAAAATCTGAACCCAGAGCTCCTTCTGGTTCCTCTCGTGGTGGGGGATGAGGAGGAAGAAGTGAGAGAAGTTCAAGAGTATACAGTGAGAATGGGACAGGTGAGGAGGGTAACAGGACACCCAGGCCCCCTACGAGCATCCTACGGGCAGTGTCAGCAGATGGGGGAGTAAAAGGAAAAAAGGCAAAACAGGTTAACATGTTTCTAAAAGAGAAATGGCAAAATAAAACCCGCTGCGTTTAAAGAGAAAATGGTTTCACAATGACTAAACTCAACAAATATTTACGGAGCCCTACTGTATGCCAGGCTCTGTGCTGCTTGGGGTTCAATATACAAGGAAAAACTAATAATAACAGCAACGATGATTGCAGTTCCACTTCATTAAGAGTTTGCTGGGTGCCAGGCCCTGTTCTAAATACTTACACTACCTGATTCGATCTTCACAATGGTGTTACAAAGCAGAGACTAATATTTTCCCCATTTTATAGATGAGGGACAAGGTGGATGTGGCCCCTGACCCCAAGCGGAGTAAGGGGAATCAGGCGCCCAGGTGAGCAGTTTCAACACCAGGTAGATGCAGTAGGCAAGATACCAGGTAGCCTGACAATGGCAGCCAGGTGAGGGTTTAAATCCTGACTTCACCTCTCTGAGCCTCACTTTCCTCATCTGTAAAATGGGGTAACGTCACCCACCTCGTAGGATCGTTTTGAAGGTCTAGCGAGTGCCTATTTACGAACCGTCCACCCATCTCAGTCCTGGGTCTGGCCACGAAGGAGCAAGCCCGTCTTAGGGGCCTATTTTTCCCCCCACTGAGTATAGCCAAAAACTCTGGGGAAAATGCAAAAGGCAAACTACCTGAGGATTCAAACAGATAACAGCTGGCAACAGGAGAGAGGAGAGTAAAACCTTGAGAAAACCCAAAGGCAGTAGTGAGCCTCCTCCATCTCCCACATCTGCGTTGAATCTGGTACAAATGCACTGAGCCCAGGGAGTAGACATCCCAGAGTCCCCCATCTCTCCAGCCAAAGGACGGAAGAGTGGGGCCCTGCAAGCAGAAGAATGTGGGGAGAACCCTCCTTTTTCCTCTCCCAGCCCTGCCCCCATCCCAGCTCTCAAGCTGCACGCATACCCCCAGAAACAACACATGCACCTAGCACCCCAAGGGAAAAGCCATCCCCTTGGACAGAGGAAGTGGGAATAGCGGCCAATGTCAGGGGGCTCCTGGGAGGAGGGACCAGGGGGTATTCTCTGCTCTCTCTTTTCTCTCACCACATCACTCCAAAAAGCAGGATCACTCATTCACGCTGTGCGACAGGGCAGGAGGCTAAAACTTCCTGGCCAGAACAGGAGAAAGGAATCCTTGGGAAGCAGAGAATATGGAAAATATCCCCTAAAGAAAGAGCTGGAGAAGGGGATCCCTAGTTGGGTGTGTGAAACGATGCACATGCCCTAAACAAACAAACAACAAACAAACAAACAAAAAAAAACAGCAAAAACTTTGAGAAAAAATCTGGCATTAGACCGCCACTCGCAGAAGGCAAGACAGAACGTGCAGCCCGAACCTAAGCAGACTGATCGCTTAAGGAAATCAAAACAAAAGAAACAAACGGAAATCAATACTCTCCGGTCGAGACCCAGAATCGCACAACGAATATTCCAATATGTCCAGGAGATGCTCCAAAACTACTCCAGTGTTTATCGATGTAACACTCAGGACAACGCAAACAAAAAGGAAGGAGAACAAACACCCAGACGAAAGTAGATTTAATTAAGACAACATATTTTCTCCAGTGACTCTGCTAATGGCTTGTGGATCGCTCGTCCACACGGAGAGAATTGTTCCAACCACACCTGAGACTCACTGGTCTTTCTCACCGTCAGCCACCACGCCCAGGTCTTTATGCTAACAAGCACTATATGAAAACCTAGTCCCCCTCCCTCTGGGTCCTTAGCATCTCAGACGGATTGTAATGTTATAAACAATCAGACAGAGTTAAAAACCAAAACGAATGGGTTATAAGTATGCACATCAGCTCAGCTCCAGCATCAAGCATCCTGCCCTGACTACCTTCTTTAGGTGGGTCCTCACTGCTTGGGATGCTCCATCACTGCCTTTCTGCTTAGCACAAGCTTAAAATGTGTATTTATAGGTTTGTTGTTGTTTTGTTTTGTTTTGTTTTCATTCTATCATTGCTCTCTTCCTTATAGACTGTAAGGTCTGTGTGGATCAAATTGGTCTCGTTCAGCCTTGGCTCTATAGCACAAAGATGTTGGGATGAATGAATAAATGGAAGGAAGGACATCGGCTGATTGGTTCATTAGTCAAAGTGAAGTGCAAATACAGGTGAGCAGAATGACAGGACCGCACCAGAACAGACTGATGAGAAAGAACAGCTCTCCACACGTCCTGCTTTGTGAGTTGGGCGACTGTCTGTCTCAGATCCGTGGCATGGGGATAAACGACCACAGAAGATCCCTGAAACGCTTGTCAGCTCCGTGATACGTGTGTGTTCTCTGTACTCGCCTCTGTGAAAGAGGCCACTTTAAAGGAGCAATTTCCCGACACTTCACTAACTGTAGGAGTCAGACTGTGTCCATGCAATGAGAGGGCTTGGGAAGAGATTGAGAATGGACAGCTATCTTCCTGATGCTGTCAGGCAAACCCAGAATTAGATTTGTCCTTTGTGTTTCCAGGAGTCAGAGCTGAAACCTATAGGGAAAAAAAAAAATTAAAAGAAAGCAGATTTGGCTTAGTATAAGTCAGATGCTAATAATAGTTACCAACAACTCCTTGTATCTAAAAGAGCTTTGTATGAAAGGCTGAATAACCAGAGATTTACAGATAGGATTGTCCATTTGATGAGAGATTCGACTGGAACTGTGTTTCCCAAACTCTGTGTCATGCATGGAATACAAGTTCTGAAAGTAAATCTGAGAAAGACTATCTGCTATACCCCTCCACTGGAGGTCCACAAAGTGCACTGGATATTAAAGGCTCTGACAAGTCCTGCAGAGTAGGACCTGAGCTCTAGGAAACTCAGCATCTCTCATACTGATATGGTCACGGAACCCAAATTACCTGACTTCCACCACTAACATTCATTTCAAATAACCTGGGCTAAAAGATAACTCTAATATTTTCAACTTGAACTTTCGGGTTCTCTCTCCTCCATTGAAGGGACAGTCACTGTGACCACAGAAAACCCAGGTGACATTACCAGAGGAGGCTGACGACAGCCAGCCCTGCTCAGACCCCCAGACATCACGTCGATGCTTCCACTCACATGGTCTCATTTATCCACTACGCCAGAAAACTACCATGATTCCCTTTCTACCGATAGCAAAAGGGAAGCTCAGAGAGGTGGAAGGGGCTGGCCAAGGTCACACGGCAGGAAGAGACAGAGCTGGGATGTGAACCCAGGTCATCTGAGACCACGTTGGGAACTCTCTCTCTACTAAATGGCTCTCTTCTTGCCAACTGGCATCCCTCCCCCGCACCCCGCCTTCTTTGCTATCTGCCGACCCCCATCTTGAGGGAAGCCCCTCCCTTCTGCTGATCCCTCCCGTAATCGACTCCTTTCGGTTCCACCAGGAGCTACTGGATGTCAGGTACCCGGAGACACAGCCGTGAACAAGAAAGACAAGGTCCCCATCCCTGCTGGGGTCAGGGCAAAGGTCACGCTGACAAATGATTGTCATAAAATGAGCAACACCTATCCACACAATCCACACACTGACACCTGGAGCGTCTGGCAGTTCAGACAGGGTTTCTGGGAGGAGAGGATGTCTTAGCTGAATCTTAGAGGGGAAGTTAAATTAGCTGGAAGGAGACACATTCTTCGAGCAGAACCCTGGACAGACTCCTGCACTGTCACCCCTGGACCCCCATAATTCTCCCATGGCTTCCCAACTGCACAAATGACACCGCCACCCACTCAGCTGCTTGGGGCCAAAAGCTAGGCATCACCCTTAAGGAATCTATTTCCCTACTTTTCTCCTACCTAGAACTAGGAGAGGCACAAAACAATCCCTCACATATTTACTGAATAAGTGAGTGACTAAGTGGCAAAACAAAACAAAACAAAACAAACAAAAAACAAACAAAAAAAAAAAAACCCAGCTCAGTGTGATTGGAACATATCGTCTTGTGGAAACGAGGCTGCATGACTTTCAGCCAAAAAAAGTGACAGGATCAGAGGTACTTTCTGGAAAGATCACTCCGGCTGCTGGTGGAAGGGGGTGGGTGGGCAGGCTTGACAGCCGGAAAATCGCGAGGAGACTGACAAGGTTATCCGGCAGGGAGACGAGGGTGGCGAGCTGAGCCGGCGGGTAAGGGAGGAGTGACGTCTATCAACGCAAAGGCCACCTGGACCAGACGTGTGACTGACGAGATGTGGAACAGGCTGAAGGAAGGGGGCCTCGCGGATCACAACCCCCACCGCAGTCCTGCCCGAGACACGTCCCGGATGCTGGACCGTGCTGCGGCCGAGACCAGCGTTTCGTCTCCCTCACTAAACCGTCCCCTGTTTATTTACGAACTGGCAACGCCTTTGGCATCTCTCTCTCTCTCTCTCTCTCTCTCTGTGCTTCTCTCCATCCCCAAAAGATACCTCGGTGTCCGCAGTACATGACCACGCTACGGACAACGTGGAGCTGACAAAGGGGAAAGGACCCAACACTCCTTCGATAGACGCAAGGGGAGTGAGATGCTCTGGACGGAGCTGGTGACACCCCACACAGCACCCAATATGCCAAACAGAGAGAGAGCGGGAACCCCACTCCCGGAAGATCCTTACACAGAGTCAGTGGGGCCCCACGTGCAGGGGGCTCGGCACTGTGCCTGGCCCAGAACAAGCCCTCCGCCAAGGGCTTGCTTATACCAGGAATCCCGGTCACTCAAACGAGATGGGCAGCCGCTCACAGCCCCTCGGCCCCGGGGCTGCCGGCTTTGTCTGACTCCCTCTGCCCCGTTTCCGTGGCTTCACTGCTGGCTGGCCACTGTGTCTCCGGAGCTGGAATCTGTCAGAATGGGACTGATGCACCCCATCGTAAAAATAACCGGTTATTTTGATGTCGGGTGCGTCATCTCTAAAAATACCCGGGTGACTTGGAAGTGAAGGCGCCGTGGCAAATGCTGGGTTGCATCAGGCACAAGCACACACGCGCACAGCAGACACACACACGCACACATACACACACACATACACACACACACACATGCAATGGTCACTTTATTCAGGGTAGGAAAACACACCAACTTTAACCAAGACGGGGGAAAGTCAGCACCTCCTTTACCATCCTCACTGCCAGTGGACGACGGTGACATTTTTCTCAGAGGGCTCTTGTCGGGGGGCAGCCTGGGCAGGGACAGAATGAGGCAGCCTAACGACAGCATCAGCGAACACTTGCCGGCTCACGGGTTTCCCCAAGCTGCAGCAAAGCCACTGCCTTCCAGCCCTACCCACCTCCCAGACCTCACTCTCCTTATGCTAGGCTGGTTGTCCTGCTTCCTGCCTTCAGCAGAGAAACGGTCCCCAGATAGAGCATCCTGACTGGCATCACAGAGAGACACTCGGTCATCCTTCAGTGCCACGAAAGGCGTCCCTTCACGTTAAAAGTGCCTGCAAAGCTGGGCTGTTTACTTCTCCCCTGTACACTTCAGGGGCTACGGGCACAAGGTTTAAAAAAAACCTCTAGTCTTTTCCGAAAATAGGGGAAGCCCAACTTGTCGGCAGCGTCATCTTTCCGGCGATGGTACCCTCGCTTGCTTCCTTGTGACACCCACTTTGGGAAACGATGCCACCTTTTCACATGAAGGTCACGTGCTAAGAGGAACCAGCTAGAACACCAGGAAAGCACGACAAGGTCTGGGTTTCCGGCACATGGTGACTCTCTGGATGCAATCCAGAGTCCTCACAGATGCCCCAAGCACCCAGGGAATACCATTTGCCTCCCAGATGCAGGAAGGAGGCTATGCCAGCGTGCGGGCAGGAGGATGTGAGGTTAGGATGCCCAGACGCTGGGGTCGGAAGCCTGCATTCGAGCACCACCCGCTCTGCGCCTTACTCATCAGGCACTTGGGAGTCTCAGCTTACTTGTACCGTAAATTGGGAGAATAATATCTATCTTCCTGGTAAGGGGATGGGTGAGGACTCAGTGAGATAATATAAGAAAATCACTCAGCACCACATCAGGCATAGAGCAGGGACCACGTCATCCTCATCCTCATCATCATCGGGTTCACCCCTTTGGACAAAATGAGGAAGGGAGGTAAACGGCTCTGTGCATTTCTAGACCCCTGTTACACTCCTGAGAGTATACAGTGAAGCGTTTTACCCTCGAGAACACCCCTGTGCCGGGCAAAGAGTGTGGTCTTCAGAGCCAAACAGACCTGGGTTCAAATCCCAGCCCCGCTGCTCACCAGGCGTGTGCCCTTCATTGCTCTAAGCCTTGGTTTCCTCAGGTGTCCACGGAGCCGATCACACCTCGTTCCCGGAGAATGTGTGAGGATAAACAGTTTCTCTCATCGTGGCACGGGCTCCTGCCCTGAGAACTCACTCTGCTTCCCCTCGACCAAGGGGCTTAAGGAAGATGAGAAGCACTCTGACTCCGCTGGACCTCCCTGCAGGTCTCTGATGCAGTCCCTCTGCCGACAGACCTGCTGCTCAGCCTCCGACCTGCCACCTGACTCACCGTTCACTCACTGGACAAATATCTGCGACGTGCCCACTGGAGGCCGAGTTCAGAACGCGATGGAGAACAGGACCAAGGCTGCTCTCCCAGACCATAGTGTAAAACAGTGCAGGAAACCATCACACCAAGACTGGATGGTGATTCTTCTAAAAGATGAACATAGAATTATCACAGGACTCCCTAATTTCACTATATATATATATGCCAAAAATTGAAAACAAGTGCTCCAACAAGTCCTCATACACAAACATTCAAAGCAGCATTATTCACAAGAGACAAACAGCGGAACCAACCCAGATGTCCATCAACAGATGAATGCCTACATAAAAATGTGACCTATCCAGACCATGGACTATTATGCAGCCATAAAAAGGAAGGAAGGACCGACACGCGCTCTGAGGTGGATGAACCCTGAAAACATTTTGCTGAGTGAAAGAAACCCCGTCACAAAAGGAAAATATTGAAAATACATGAAACCTTCAGAATAAGCAAATCCATAGAGACCGAAGAAGGATTACATGGGTGTGACACAGTAATGAACACGAGGTTTAATCTGGGTCATTAGACATGTTTCGTAACTAGATAAAGGTGATGGCTGCACAGCATCGTGACTGTACCAAGTGCCCCTGAATTGTTTACTTTAAAATGGCTAATTTTATGTTCCACGAATAACAATATTTTCGAAAGGCTGCATTAGGGATAATACGGGTAATGACTTTGAAGTAGCAGGTGCTCTGGGCAGCGCAAGACAGCAGCCATTGTTGACTGTGGCATTATCCGCCAGAGATGGGCAAAGAGTGGAAACAACCTAGACTTCCATCATGAGCTGAATCAACCGACAAAATGCGGTCTAGCCCTACGAGGGCACACTTATTCAGCCGCGAAAAGTAATAAAGGAAGGATGCATGCTACGGCATGGATGAACTTGGAAGAGGCCGAGTGAGAGAAGCTCGTCACCAAAGGACAAAGGTTGCATGATTCCACTTATATGAAATACCCAGAACGGGCAACTTCACACAGCAGGAAATCAAAGAGTAGATTAGCCACAGAGAAAGGGGATGGGAAATGGGTACAGAGCTTCTGTTTGGGGGGATGAAGAAGGCTGGAACTAGACAGTGGTGATGGTCACAGACCATGGTGAATGCATGTAAGGCCACTGAATTATACACTTTAAAACTGGTTAAAATGCTAATTTTAAATTATATCTATTTTACCACAATGTAAAAAAAAAAAAAAAATCATGGAAGATGAGCAGCCATTGGCCTTGTTCTTCCTAAAAGCAAACTTCAGAGGCTTGGTTATCAGGAATCAAGCAGATCGCTGTTTGCAGCTCAGCACAGCCACCTCCAAGCCGGGAGACCTTGGACAAAATGCCTGACATCGCTGAGACTGTGCTCTAATCTCTCACGGTACCCAGTGCTGAGGGTTGTGGTGAACGTGGATGCAAACCACAATGCCTGGCTCTTAGTGATGGTCGTTAAGGATCTGGGGTGCCTGAGAGGCACCAAGACCCTCCTCCCCCTCTCCCCGTACCTCGTGGAGAGTGAAGACAGGCACGAGTAGGGTGAGGGCAAGTAATTGGCCTTCTGGAGCCTGAGGGATGACAGGGGAGGTGATCAACGACAATAACTCTACCTGGAGACTCAGAAGAAACATCCAAAGGACATCTTCTGAGGCTGGGTATACACCAGCATCAGCTTCCACATGGCCCCCAAACCCCACCTGTGATCAGACTGCTTTGGGAGGCCTGCAGCTCACCTCCAGGCAGAGTCAGGAATAAAAAGGGAGGGCAGAAGCTCTGCTGGCCTCCTGGACACCATTTCTAATGGTCATAGGAAATTGGGGGTTGGGGGGAGGCCTCAGAGGATGGAGTTCCTATAAGTGCTTCCTCATCTGCTATTCCTGATTACAAAAGGATATAAAACCCCCAAGAGTCACAGAGGCCTGGGTCCAGGTTCCCTGGGGAGCTGAGGAGGTGGAGCCCCGCTGGCCACTTAGCTGGAGAAAACTGGACTCCAGCCGGCTGAAGAGGTGGGTGGGAAGGGCCAGGAGGCAGGAAGTGCCTACGGCTGAGCAAAGGCCATCGGGCCAGCTGGCCTCTGATTCCTGAGTGGCCCTGGGACTGACGAATGTTACAGGATCTGAGTTTCTCACCATGGAAACTTGTCCCCAGGTAAAGGGTGACCAGAAAGGCACGGGCTACGCTGCAAAAGGGATGCTGATAAAGCCACTCACCATAACCTCAGGCAAATGTGCTCCTTTCCAATCGCTGCTCTTACGAATTACCACGAACATCGTGGCTCGGGCAACACATAGGTAAAAATTCTAGACATCAGAAGTCCAAAATGGGTCTCAGTGGACTAAAATCAAGCTGTCACCAGAGTGGAGGCCCTAGGGGAAAACCTGTTTCCTTGCCTCTTCCAGCTTCTGGAGGCCACCTACACTCCTTGGCTCCCGGCCCCTTCCCCCAATCTCCGAAGCCAGCAGTGTAGCCTCATCCCACCCCTCCCTCCAGCTCCAGACATCCTGCCTTCCTCTCTCTCTTCCAAGAATCTCTGTGATGACATTGGGCCAATCCAGGAGCATCTCCCCATCTCAAGACCCTCCATTCAATCACATCTGCAAAGTCCCTGTTGCCATGGAAGGTTCACATGTCCACAGGTACCAGGGATTAGGGCAAGGATCTCAGAGATGAGAAGGCATGAGCAAGCAAGTCGTTCTCCCCCTGAACCTCAGTCTTCTCACCTATAACATGAAGATCATGACGACGACAACAACAACAACAACAAAACAAATAATAATAAAAGCACCGATGTCCTAAATGTCTGTGAGGGTGACAGAAAGAACAGAATGATCTCTTAGCATGACACCTGGGGCAGAGCAGGTGGGGACAGAGGGGTCAATCACAGTGTGTCCCCTTCTCTTTCCTATCTCCACTCTTTACCAGAAATGCCCCCCGCCCAGAAAGCCCACTGTATCTTTGGAATCAGGGTTTGCCAAACTCTTTGTCCAAGTTGGAGGCTCAGCCCCAAACTCTGACAAGAGGGCATCGTTCTTCATCTAACGGTGAAAAATGGGTCTTCACGCCCCCCCATCTGGGAAGAATGGAATTTCTCAGGCAGGCTTCATTACTGTCTCATTGCCATCGGACTGATAATTGCATCCTGAAGCTGGAACTGATAAATTGCCCAGGCATTGTCATTACTGGATGTTTACCTGATCTGTTTGATGAATATTAATTCACACACACACACACACAAAAAAAATATTTCCATTCCTGAGGCAATTCCGGGCAAAACGATGCCTTCCTCCCTCCCCCGCTCCCCCCAGCGACTGCCAACAACGCACAGAGTTAAGTAATAACAAGACCTTGTCAGAGTGATTTATTGGGCATGAAAACAAAGAGAGAAGAGGGCTTCAGCCTCCCCTTCATTAAGGAATACCTGGGGGAAGGAACACAGCGTTCCCTTCCAGGGCCAGGAGCGAACAGTGGAGAGTGGCGTCTGCAGGCCATCAAGAGTGAGTTTGGACAACCCATGTCACCCTTTTGCCACAGTATCTGACAGAGGTACCAGGACACTTCCTGTGTCCTCCCGGCCCACACCAAAGAGCTTATGTAAGAGTTCACATTTACTGAGCCCTGGCTACGATGCGGGCTCCCTGGACACGCACCTCATCCTCGCCCCAAATCTGTGACATCGGGCCCATCCTTGCGCCCATTCACAGGTGAGCACATTGGGGCTCGAAGAGGTCAGTTCTAAGTGCCCAAGGTCACACTGCTGGAAAGTGGCAGGGCTGGATCTGACTCCCAAAGGCCATTCTCTTTTCACTGCTCCAGGCGTCAGCAAACTGCAACCCGGGGGCCGGCCTCCTAGCGTTGTAAATTTGATTCTCTTAGAACACAGTCGCATTCATTCATCTGAGGATTGTTTTATGGCTGCCTTTGCCGCACAAGAGCAGAACTGAGTAGTTTCGACAGAGAGCGTATGGCCTTCAGAGGCCTCAAATATTTACTGTCTGGCCCTCCAAGAAGAAGTGTGTTGAGCCTGTTCCCACAGCATCTGTCAGCACATTCCCAGTCCACTTAGAGACCCCATGCTACGTGCTCAGTAAATGGTACCCAAAATCATCATTATTATTGCTGATGTGGTTTTATTATTGCTGTTGTTATTACGATGCTTTTACCATCTTCAACTCCTGGAGAAAAGACAAAGAAATCTTTCCAAGGAACCAGCCTTCAAGATAAGTGCTGTGTTTCCTGCAGTAAATCCTGAGATCCTTCAACTATTAGACTTTCTGTGTTTAAGACTTGCTGCGTTTCCAGGTTCTTAGTGAGAACTGAAATCACAACTGCGTCCGCCAACAAGCTCATCTGAAAATGGAAGCCGCTCTCCTTCCCATCAGAGGACAATTCCAGGGACAGAGGCACACCACTGACAAAGGTCGGCGTTATTGACCAAGACAGGCTATGGGCGGGAGCCGTCAGAGCAGGGGCATTTTCAGACTTCTTGCCCCACGGGCCACCCCAAACCTCCTAGCATCCTCGGAAGTCGTCAAAGCGCTCCCAAACTCTTAATAAGTCAGAGGACCACAGAGCTCGCTCTGCAGGGACATGGTGCTTTCAGTGCTAAAACGAGGAAAGTCCCAGGCACACCAGATGAGTTGGCCATCTTCGCCCCCAAGAATCTGGTGTTCATCCCGTCAAAAACAGATGGGAAAGCAACCATGGGACTCTTCATTTAAGGGACCTGTGAGTGGAACTCAGTACCTTCACACACCTTGGCTGTGCTGACTTTGGACTCTGACTATCCCCTGGGCCATCTTGGAATCACCTGGGTCAGAACACACAGATCTGGCCCTCCCTGTCACGTCTCTCAAGGCAGCAAAGGATGGGGGATAACAGTTCGGACTCCAGCTCTCCCTCTTGCTAGTTACTCCCTGCCTCTGAGCCTCAGTTTCCTCATCTGTAAAAAAAAAAAAAGGGACGATCGAAACACATGCATCAGAGAACTGGTGACAGAATTAGATGGGTTAAAGTCGGCCAGAGGACATAAACAGAGCTTGAGGATCAATCACCGCCTCGTGCTTCGTGCTTTAAACAGGAAGTCTGAATCTGAATTCTCACCATGTTGATTTTTCGGCACCTTAGCCTCTGGCTAAGTGTGGCCCCTGGACCAGAGACAATAGCCTCCCTCTGGCCCCATCCCAGAGGCCTATCAGAAAGGCCGATTCTCACAGCCCATCATCCCAGACCCTCTGAACCCCAACCTCCGGGGCAACACGCTCCCCGGGTGATTTGTGTGCACATTAGAGTGTAAGGAGCACTGTCTCAAACGTCCCTTTCCGGACAGTCGGGACCTGGAAGGGACGCAGGTGTGAAGACAAAACCCGTACAGAGCGTGGGATTCAGGAGGTGCGTGCTCTGGCCCCGGCATGGCTGCTTCGCCTGCCGTCATTTCTAATCGCCCGCTTCCTGCTGCCCAGACCCCAGCCCAGAGCAACGAAATCTACCGCTCTGGGGATGCAGCCCAGGCAGCCAGAGACTTTCAACAGCTCCCTGGTGATGCTAAAGGCAGCCTGCGGGGAGACTCCCTGTCCCAATCTAGACCAGATCCCAAAACTCCCCCTAGGGATCCGTTTTGCTCTCTGTAAGTTAACGGAGTCGACTAAGGGCCTTAAAAAAAAAAAAAAAAAGAGAGAGAGGTGACGTTTACATAGCACAAAATGAACCATATTAACATGTACATAACGTTGTGCAACCACCGCCCCTAAGTCCAGAACGTTTAGATCGTCCCCAAAGGAGGCCCTGTCCCCAGGAAGGCAGTCGCCCCCCACGTCCTCCGCCTGCATCCCCCAGTCTGCCCCCTGCCTCTGTGGGTCCATCCGTTCTGGACATTTCACAGACACGGAATCACGTAACACGTGGGCTTTCGTGCCTGGCTCCTTTCGAGGTTCACCCACGTTGTAGCGTGTGTCGGAACCTCATTCCTTTTAAGTCACATGCAGATTCACTCTATGACTCCAAACACGGATTCATCCCGGTAGAGGCTTAAAGATAACGGCTGGCCCTCGGCAATAGGCCTTTCATTCCCCCAGAGTTGACTGTCCCCTTGTCCCCCGCCCACCGCCACCTGTCACTCGCCTTCCTCAGCTCTCCCCACCCCACCCCACTCCCCGTCAGGATCCATTACAGAGGCACACGGGTGAAGGGGGCACGTCATGCCACCCGGTTCCGCTCGGCCCCACTCACTCAGCCACAGCTGCCGTGACACTGCCTGACGGGCGACACGGTGTCACTTCCTGCTGCAGAACCAAAGCCACGAGGAAGCAAAGCAGGTGCCTCCCGGGACTCCTGGGAGGCGGAGGCTGCTCTGTTATTTTAGAAACCCACTTTCAAATCCTGGCGGCTGACCACCAGAGTGTCCCCCCCGGCCACCAAGAAACCACGGAGGGAGGGCTGAAGTGCGGCGTATTAAGAAGGTGAGAGAGGGAGAGAAGATTCATACGAAAACCACTATCACTCTGGAACATTCCCCAGACTGGGCTCCACTAAACAATACCGCCCCACAATCTATTAACGGGTGCTGTGGGAACAAGAGGCCTGGCGCTCTAATAAATTTGAGTATCACTGAATATCAGCTCCCCCTTTTGGAGAGTCTCCAAATTAAAGGCTCTGATAAGTCCTGCAAGAAGAAAAAAAAAACTATACTCATTTTATTTCATGCATCTGACCAAGGAAAACATTTTGGGGGAGGTGCAGGGAGGATTCACCTGTTAATTGCATCTTACGAGTCCCTACACATATTGACTTCTTGGTTCAGCAAATGTTTATTGAGAACCTACTATGTGCCAGGCACAATTTGAGGGGCTGTTGGTGAAAAGGATAATCGTGAACTCTGCATCCAAAGTCCTTTCATTCTAGGAGGTGGAGAGTGAGTGAGTGAGTAAGTAAAGAAGAATGAAGACACCTAAAATACACTCTTTCGGGGCCTACCTCAAAGACAGCTTCGGCTTCAAACCTCCGCACCCCCCTCCAATCAGGGGTGATGTCTCCCTATTCAAGCTCCCATCGTCTGTGCCATTCGGCTGTTGCCCTCCCTGAGGCAGCTCCCCAACCATTACGCCGAACGTTCAGAATCTCTCGCGTTGTTAACGTTCCGCCTTATTCTTGTCTTCTCAGCCGCGTTGTAAGCTTTGGGGGCAAAGGCTAGGCGTCTGTGTTTTCCCACTCCCGACCCCCATCAGAGGGCAGAGAACCTGTTGCAACTGGCCTTCCTGATGATTCCGATGCACACTCAAGTTCAAGAACCACTGGCCTAGGGTCTCCGCCACGGCCTCTGATTAGGGCTCGGGATTAAATCTATTAGCTGTGTGACCAGGGGCAAGTTATTCGACCTCTCTAAGCCTCAGTTTCCTCCTCTCTGAGATGGAAATCATAAAAGTGACTGCCTCAGAGGCTCGGGGTGAGGGTTAGATGAGAATGTTCATTGAAAGAGGCTTAGCCCGGGGCCCAATCCCTGCTAGATCTCACTGGCCAGTATTCCTAAGAAAACAGAGCATGTGCATCTTATTGCATCTCCAGCTGAGACGCCTGCTTCTCTCGGGAAACTCAACTCATACCCACTCCTCTCTCCCACCCATTCCAGTCCTCGTGAACTCCTTGCTGGGCCTCCAAAGAGCCCGGCTAACTCCCACCCTGGCTGGCTGAACACAAAAAGCCCCTCTCTTCCTCCTGGGCCCCCATCGGCACATTTCCCAGCCTGCTTTGTAGTGAGAGGCCTGGTCAATGGAATACGGATGGAAGCAAGGTGGACCACATCTAGACGTGGTCCATGAAAACCTCTCACGCAATGTTTATTCCCACCCCTGTACCTCCCCCTCTACCCTCTGGCTGTCGATATCCAGGGCAGCCTGGTAGCTACATGATGAAGATGGTGGAGCCTGGGTCTGGGGTCCCCATGAGAAGCAAAGCATCCACCCTGGACTTTACTGAGTTGGAAATCGACTTTTATATTTAGCTGCAGAGACCGTGAGGTTTATCTTCTACAGAAACCAGCATCACTTTAACTCATACGTCACGTTGGGGGTTCATCCTTGTTGCTTCCTCTCCCTGGGAACATCTTTCCTGAGATGTCATTCCTGTTATTTCTACCTCTGCACCAGGGTCTCTCGGCCACAGCACTGTTGACATTTTGGGCTGGGTCATGCCTTGTCGTGGGGCCCTCCTATGCATTATAGGATGTGGAGTAGCACCCCAGACCTCTCTACTCACTAGATGCCAGGAGTGGACCCTTCCCCCACTTCTGACGACCAAAAATAAATGCCTCCAGAAATTGTCCCATGTCCACTGGGGAGGGGTGGCAAAATCACCCCCAGGTGAGCCACTGTCACCTCCTCGGAAAGCAGAGCCCTAAAATTACCCCCTCACCTCGCCAGCATCACTCACTATTCTTTTCTCCTGTTTGTTGGCTGTGGTTCATAAAACTCATCACTTGCTGGGATTATGATGCGAATCAGTTCAGGTGTCTGCTGGCTGTCTCCCTGTTGGTAGTTAAGGTCTCACCTGTTCAGGGGCCCCGCCCACATTTTCTCTACTCATCCCTCGCACCTAGCCCAGGGCCCAGCACCTAGTAGGGCTCAATAAACACCTGTTGAATAAATGAGAGGTGAATGGCATCCCAGCAATGAGAGATGGGCTGGGATGGAGGGTAGCACGGTTTGACCCCAGTTAATTTAGTGCCTCTGGAAGCACAAGGTGATTTTAAGTGACTGGGAAGAAAGGGGGAAAATTCAGTTTCGTAGACTGTGGGGCATTTGTGAGGTTCAAGTACTGTAGCTCTATCAACAGCAGCGTCAGTTGAAAGGAAGTAGCGTCCAGACTGAGGCATCGCCAAAGCCACGACCCCTCAAGGACGGACCACCCGTGAGCTGCGGACAGGTAGAACCTGGCAAATGGATTTTTTTTTTTCTCTTCACTGCAGTTGGTCAAATAACAAGTCCATAAAACCCACAAGCTATGACTCTCATTAATCCTGACCCTGCAGTCTTGCTAGCAAATGCCAGTGCAACAGTAAATGAATCCTCTCTCAATTTTAAAGGTGACACCTGACTGGCAACTGAACTGTCATATCTTATCCCCAGATAACACACAGGAGAAATGAGAGACAGCTACTGGAGCACGCAGAGGATTACGCCGTCCGTTCCAGACCTTCGGCTAGTCTGTTTTTTTGTTTATTTGTTTGTTTGTTTTGTGTGGGGGATATTTTTGGATGCTCTTAAAGGGAAAATAGAAATGGGGAAAAAAACGAGTAAAGATAATGAGCTTACAGAGCTAAACAAATAAATAAATGAGAAAAATGTAGTGAAACAAAATGAAATTAAATCAAAATTAAAAGTGCTATGATTTAAAATAAATAAATATATTTATATTTACATATATATATATATATCAAACTTGGTAAATTCAAGAGTCTTCATGGAATCCACCAGCAAAGAGGGATTTTTTTCTCCAGCTCTCCCACCAAAGTCAGGTGTGAGCCCCACCCTCTCAGCAGCAGGTACTGCAGACGTAGCTCAGGTGGAGGACAGGCCTGGCTGACAGGAAGTTCCTTTTACAGAAGCCCAAATCTGGTCAGGGTGACTTCTGCCTCCCGGCCCTGCTCTGCCTTCTACAGCACACAGCACAGCCCGCTCTGCCCGGTGACAGCCCTTCTTCTCCCATGTGACAAATCGATCTGACTATGTCATCCCTGCTTCCACTTCCGGATAAATATCTTGAGTTCCTCCAACAGCTCTGCAAGGGAAGCAACTTGGTGGGGAAGGAATAATGCAGCTCAGTGCATCTCAAGCTGTGGCCCCCCAAGAAATGCAGATCCCCAGGCCTCCATCCAGACCCACCGAGGCAGAAATGCTGAATGGAGCCCTGTGATCTGTGCCTTTTCAAGCCCTTCGGGATATTCTGATTTCTGATCCAGTTTAAAAACCACTGGGTTTTTTTACAATAAGACAGAGCTTAGCAAGTCACTCCACCTCTCTCTTCCTCCGCTTCCCCTCTATGAAATGGGACTATTTGCAGCACCCACATCACAAGGTGGTCGTGAGGAATTAGTGACGGAAGGTGTGGGATGGGGCTAAGACGGTGCCGAGTCTAGTCAGAGGACCGGTAACAGATAGTTAGTTACTGGTGTTGCGACTGCCTGTTTGCTAAGGTCTGGCAGCTACAGAAAGGGTGGAACCTAAATTTGGTTGAGGGCTTCTTAGATCTGCCTCCTCCAAAAGGGAGATGTTTCAGAGACTCTCCTGGGCTTCCCTGAGAAGCTTCCCAGCCATGCTTGGAACTCAGGAAAGGGCAGGGTTATTCTCGCCTCCTTCTTCGGCAGGTCGACGGAGGTCCAGTGGAAGTCCCTGCTGGGGGTCAGATCTCTAAAGCCTGGGTTGAGGGATCAGGCAGAATTCTGTCTCCAATAGGTCCACATCCCCAGTGTGAAAAGTTTCTTGTTCATTTTCCCAACCTCCCTCCGCCCACTTTGAGAACAATAGAGCTGCCCTGTCCAGCAGGGTAAGCGCCAGCCACATATGGCCACTGAGCGCTAGAAACAGGGCCTGTCAAAGCAAGATGGGCTGTAGGTGTTAAAACACACACCCGATTTTGAAGACAGCACAAGAAAACACATCATATCTCAGTAATTTTTATCTTGATGACATCGTGCGATGATTCTATGTTGGCTATGTTGGGTTCAATAAAAGATGTTAAAATCAATGCTATCGATCGAGTCAATGCAATCCCTATCAAAGTTCCAATGGCATTTTTCACAGGAATAGAAAAAAGAAAACACTAAAATGTGTATGGAACCACAAAAGACTCCAAATAGCCAAAGAAATCTTGAGAAAGAACAAAGCTGGAGGCATTGTGCTTCCTGATTTCAAACTGTATGACGAAGCTATTGTCATCAAAACGGTGTGGTATTGGCCTAAAAAGACACAGAGGCCAACGGAACAGGATCAAGAGCCAGAGCTAAAGCCTCATACACATGGTCAACTAATATTTGACAAGAGAGCCAAAAACACTCAGTGAGGAAAGAATAATCTCTTCAAAAAATGGTGCTGAGAAAACTGGATATTCACATGCAAAAGAAGGAATTGGACTCCTATCTTAGACCACTCACAAAAATGAACTCAAAAATGGATTAAAGACTGAAATGCAAGACCTGAAACTATAAACTCCTGGAAGAAAACATAGGGAAAAGGCTCCTTGACATGGTCTTGGCAACGATGTTTTTAAAATTTGACACCAAACACAAAACACACAAGCAGCAAAAGCAAAAATCAGCAAATGGGACTTCATCAAACTAAAAGGCTTCTGCACAGCAAAAGAAACAAACAAAAAAATTAAAAAGGCAACTTACAGAATGGGAGAAAATATTTGTAAATCATACATATTAAGGAGTTAATATCCAAAATATATAAGGAACTCAGGAAGATATACTACTGGCCAACAAGTACATAAAAAAAAATATTCACCACCACTCAACACCACTCATCATCAAAGAAATGCAAACAAAAACTGCAATGAGATATCACTTCACACGGTCAGAATGACTGTTATCGAAAAGATGATAAATGCTGATGAGGGTGTGGAGAAAAGGGAACCCTTGTGCACTGCTGGTGGGTAGGTAAGTTGGTGCAGCCCCTATGGAACAAAGTATGGAAGTTCCTCAAAAAATTAAAAAGAGAGCTCCCATCTGATCCAACAATCCCACTTCTGGGCGCATCCCTAAAAGAGATGAGCTCACTATCTCAAAGAGACCTCTGCACCCTCGTGTTCACTGCAGCATTATTCACAATAGCCAAGACCGGGAAGGTGTTCATTAATGGATACATGGACAAAGAAAACGTTACATATATCCATAAAAAAAAGAAGGAAATCCTGCCATTTGCAACAATGTGGGTGGTCCCTGAAGGCATCAGCTAAGTGAAATAAGTCAGACACAGAAAGACAAATACAGTACAATCCAACTCATATGTAGAATCTAAACACCAAACTCATAGAAACAGAGAGCAGACTGGGGTGGGGGAAGAGAGTTGGCCAAAGGCTACTGTCTTCTCATCATACGATGGGTAAGCTCTGGGGATCTAACGTACAGCATGGTGACTGTCATTACAAATACCGTACATGGAAGTTTCTATGAGGGTAGAGCTGTGATGTTCTCACAACAAAATAACAAAATGGCAATTATGACAATGTGGCAATTATGAGGGTAGAGCTGTGATGTTCTCACAACAAAAATAACAAAAAAGCAATTAAGAGATGTGGAGGATGCGTTAACTGACCTTACTGTGGTTATCAGTTTATACTATATACACGTATCAAACCATCACCTTAAACGTACGTTATATGTCAATGGCATCTCAATAAAGCTGAGAAAAATTAATGTTCCCTGTTCCTTTTTTTCTTTTTCAACGTGGCTACTTGAAAACTTAAGGCTGCATTTGAGGCGTGCTGGGGAGAAGCCCCAGGTGCCACACGAAAAGGCCACGTTCAGGTGTTTCGCCGAGGACCCCAGCTGAGGTTTCAGGCAAAAGCTAGCACCAACCTCCAGACCCGTGAGTGCGGGTCGGCTTTTTGGTGATTCTGGCTCCCAGCCAGCATGGAACAGAGACGAGCCACCCCCACTCTCCCAAGTTCCCGACCCTCAGAATCCACGAGCACAATGAAACGGTTTCACCCCAAGTCTGGAGTAATTTATCATACAGCCCAGCACAGAAACTGGCCCAGTGGAACAGCTGCCTTCACGGAGGGCCCAGCACTGAGCAGACGCACTGTTCCATGTGATTCGCACAAGCACCTCATGATACAGACAGAACAGCCGTTTTGCACCAAAGGCAACGGGCTTAGATAAGTGAGTTTGCCCGTGGCTCGTCAGCTGACAAGGGGCAGAGCAGAGATTCCACCACCGACCACCAGCGCTGTCCGGGGGGGATCCTGCACCATCATACAACCTGCCACCAAGGAGCCTCAGGAAAAAACGAATGGCCAGACGGGTCCCTCTCTGTCTGCAAAGCCTGGGCCACGGGGCATGATGCCCTTCTGCCAAATGTCACCAGGAATCCAGAACTCAGCTTTCAACCAAGTTCAGCTCTTTTACGTGCAAAAGTTTTCATGAGCCATTTAAGGACTTTTGGAGCCTCTCTGTGCAAAAGTCCCTTCCTCTGGAGGGGAACGTTTGCTGACAGAGAGGGAAGTCCCTTAAGACCTACTGTCTGCTGGCATCTCAATTTCTAAACCATTCTAGCAAAACTTCATTAGGCTCTGAGGGTGGCGTAAGATAATGATCGGACGTCTCCCTCCCTCAGTCGCCCGCCCCACAGTCCCAAACGGAAATGCCAGGGGAAATTATGTGGATCTAATTAATGACTCCATAAATAGAGAAGGGGTTGGTGCTGCACTTACTCCAGATCATCGATACACATCTGGAGGGTAACGAGGTCCCTTCCACCCAGCAGGCTCGCCACGCCAGCTGTGTGCCTCAGCCCTCGTTATGACAGTCCCCACCGTATTCAGGGCCCACTCTGGTGTGACCCACCAACCTGGGCTAGGCTCCAGGGGACGAGGACGATGGATGGGTAGAGATTCCTTTCCCCTGAAGGATCTGGGATCTCACCCACCCAACCTCCTTTTCTCAAATGTTCCTCCAAAGAGGAGATTGAACACAGGAGGGGTGAAGGATGACTTCTTGGGCCACACTGCCACTGTCACCATTTGCCCTTAGGGAGGTCCCCTACTCCACCAAACCTGTCAAACCTTAACTTCCTCGCCTGGAACAGGAAGCACAGCAGAGGCAGTATCGTGCTTGGTGGCTCCCACCACTGACTCGGGGCTTGAGCCTGGCTCTGTGGCCTGGAGCAAGTTGCTTAACCTCTCTGGGTCTCCACGTCCTCGTCTGTAAAGTGGCAATAACAAAAAGACCTGCCTCCTAGGGTTGCTGTGATAATTAAGTGAGCTAAGATGCATGAACCACGCACGGCAGAGCCTTCACGTAACCCATGCGATGACAGGGTGACGCTTACTGGAGAGCTTACATCGTCGCTGGGAGAAACGGGTGAATGTGGGCATGGGGAGTGCTTAGCGCAGCGCCCGCCACCTGAAAAGTACTGAGGCATGTTTGGAGGTGCTGTTGGTCTGCTGTGGTTATTGCTGCTTCTAAGCCAGACTTTGATCCTGCTGGAAATTTCCTGTGACTAGAGGAGGGACAATTAATACAGTCATTGGCTGCATAATTAGGCAAATACGGTCCTCAGAGACAGGGTGCTCAGTGTTCCCCGGTTACGGGGTGAAAGGATAATAAAGAGCAGGTGGGGGACGGAGAGGCCTGAAAGTCCAGCCCAGTGCTGGGTCCAGAATAGACAAAACTGACAAGAAGCATCAGGTGCCATCTTCCAATAATCAAAAGCCACATTAAACATCACTTTCTACGGAGTTCTTTCCTGACCATGGCACCCCTGCCTAAAAGAAGTCAGCTCCCCATTATCTGTTCCCGTAGCTCCCACATCCATCCGCTTCAGAGCCCCACTCGGCCTGGAGGTAAATCATTATTTACATAATCAGTTAATGACTGTTTACCTCCCCCACCAAACCCTGAGCTCTGCGGGGTCCTGGACTGGCTGTATCCCTCTCACTACTGCAGTCAAAACATTTAGCATCAGGCCCAGGGAGATAATGGATGGGAAAAGGGGCAGTGATCAGGAAAGAGCTGGGAAAGGATGCACCCCAGGAAGTCTGGAGGGCAGAATTAACACCAGAGTGTGAACATTGTGCTGACTGTTCACAGGTGGGACACACAGAACAAGGCAGCCCTGGAAGGGGGCTGTCTTGTTTGGGAGTGAGCTCCCTGTCACTGAGGACGGCCATGGCAGGTAGATGCCTACACCACACAGGAGTTGAAGTTGCATTCTTTCATCTACTAAGGCATCTCTCATCTACTAAGGCTCCCAGAGTTGCTGAAAGCATCCTAGACCACGTGAGGTCCTCTTAAAATGCAACGAGAATACAGGTACTCGAGGACAGCCTGAGGGTGACAGATAATCATGCTAAGTTTACTACATGTATACATATGTCAAAACCCATGTGCAGTTTCTTATATGTTGCTTATATCTAGGAAGCTCTTTAAAAAACACCATCTTTAAAAGAAGTGGAATGAGAGTAAGAGATACAAAGACAAGATAATACAAAGATGTTCAAGGTAGCAGTGTCAATAAGAGCAAAACCCAATGCAAGGTACTTGAAAGCAAAGGATATAAGAGAATCTATATACCTTGACATTGTTTCTATTTTGTTAAAAATGCACAGAAAAACCGTCACAATTAAATTGTAATCCTGTGTTGCTTGGGGAATTATGAAAGCATCTTTAAATATTGAAAAGCCCCACCATAAAATGTAAATATGGGCAAGATTATGGGTGACTTTGGTTTTCTTTTATACTTTTTTTTTTATCTTCCAGGATTTTACAAATAAAAAAATGGTTTTCGTATCGAAGGGAAATAGTTCTTTAAAACAATAAATAGAGGGTATGGTATGTAAGGTCTTCTCAACCCACCATTCCTGTGAGAAGGGAGAACCCAGAGGAACATTCAAGTCAAAGTGACCTTAAGCTCCTTAACACTGACCCCCAGCACCCTTTCTGGCCTCCCGATGAAGGTTTGGGGAGCACTGAGGTCGTGAGCAGAAGGTGGGGGATGTGCTGCCTCATGCAGACGCCTATTGGATTAGTGCCTGGTTCTGTTTTCCTCTAAGTAGATTACGCTTTTCTTGAACTTGCTCCAGTGGGTCCCGGAAATTCGGCTCAGGACGGTCCTGCCGTTCGTTTTCAGAGCTCCCTGGAATATGTTTAAGCATGTAATAAATACATTTAAGCCTAATTGGATAAATCGCTAAATCATGTCGTTATCTTGCAATTTGAAAACCAGGCTCTGGCTCCAGATCCCCAGGGAAGGAAGGATAGGAAGAAACAGAATGGCTTAGGGCGGACGGCAAGGACACGTTCCTACCCAAGCCCACCCACCTACCAAAGGCAAAGAAGCAGCCCATCGCCCCTACCCCCCGAACCCAGATGTTCGTCAGCTGCTGACGGGCCTCAGACTTGCAGCAAAACGGGGCAGCAGCTGGAGCAGGTGTGAAAAATCATCTAGGCGCCACCTGAAATATAGGACCTTATAAAGAACACCAGTGCTAGAGTCTTCCGTGTGGTTCCTCTGGTCTATCCGCCTGCTTCAAAGCAAAAGAGCTTTCAAGTTCTCAGCCAAGACACCTGGAGGAACCAGCATCACCCTTTTCCAAGTCTGGAACTACGTTATTGAGCTTTTGCTATGTCAAAGTCCTGCCGAGTTGAGTCTGAGGAACAAGAACTTAAAAGTCAGACAGATCGAGGTCCGAATCCCAGCGCTGCCATTAATAGTGCGTGAGACCTTGCACAAGTGACTTAGCCTCCCTGCGCCTTAGTCCCTTCTTCTGTGAAACGAGCACAGTGACATCACTGCCTGACCTCCAGTGCTGCCGGGGGTGGGGGGGATTAAATGAGATAATACATATAAGGCACTTAGTACAACGCCTGGCACAGAGTGATCAATCCCTGTTAGATGCTTTCATTGTCTCAATTCTTTCTCTAGAACTTCCTACTTAGCATTTTCTTTATGTGGACTGACAATAGCCCCATAAGATATAAGCTCCCTGAGAACCTTTTCAATTTTACTCTAATAAATATTAAGTGAGATCTACGCTCTGGGAGAGAGGATAGGGATGCAATGGTGAACAAAACAGGGATTGTCTCTGGCCTCAAGGAATCCTACGGTATTATGAAACCGATGCTAAACAAATAAGCATACAAATAAATACATAATGACTGGCACCCATGCTACAAAGAAGAGCAGGTAACCCAACAGAAAACAGAGAGATGCTATTTTGAGTTGTGGGTGGGGTGAGGGTGGGGCAAAAAGACTCTCCAGAGGAAAAAACTTTTATGCCAGAATATGAATGTTCAGCAGCAGTGAGCAAGGAGGAAAGAAGGGAGAAAATGCTCCAGACAGAACGTACAGCATATGCAAAGGCCCTGGGGTAAGAAAGGCATTTAAGAAACTGGGAAAAAAAGGTCAGCAGGACTGAAGGATGTTGAGTAAGAGAGAAAATAAAATAAGATGAGGCCATTGAGGCAGGCAGGGGTGGATGGTGCCCAGTAGACGCCGGGTTTTAAGCAGGAGAGTTATATAATTTGATGCGGGATTTTAAGAAATTAATCTGGCTCCAGGTGGAGAAAGCAGTGGAGGGGGAAATACATACGAAAGCAAGGAAGCCAGACAGGAGGCCACTGCAGTCATCCAAGCAAGACTGGGGTACCAGCGGTGAGAAGTGGGAAGAGCTGACATAGGCTGAGCGACAGAGTTAGTATGGCCGGGGACACACAGCAGGAGAAGAGTAGGGACAGCCCTGGAATCAGAAGTGTTCCCAGCTGAAACAACTCATGAGATGGTGCTGCCACTCGCTAAGAAGAAGAAAATATCCAGTAGGAAGGCATTGGGAGGAAGAGGAGTATATTCAATTTTAGGCATGTAGGGACCAGAAAGGTAGGAGTGTGAAGCCAGGAGAACGTGCTTTCCTGGTAGCCGAGGGAAGAGAATGTTCCCCAAAGGAGGAAGTGGTCAATGGTTGGATAGGCTGCTGCTAAGAGATCAAGTAAGAGAAGGCGGATGCGTCCGATGTGACAGGTTGTCAATGAATGTCTGCTGGGTGCATTGACCGACAGACGAATACGTAGATGGGCAGATGGCACGTGGATGCTTGCATGGGTGCAGGATGGATGTGCACGAGGATGATGGATGGGTACACAGATGGACGGATGAATAAAAACATGAGTGTATGTGTGGATGCATGAATATGCACACAGATGAACGGACAGATGCGAGAATGGATGGGCACACGGATGGATATGTGCACAGATGGATGGACGGACGCATAGATGTATACACAGATGGAAGCAGGGATACAGTGGCCACAGCCACAGAGGATTCTGGTTGGTTCCTCAGTACGGAACTACTTCTCCCTATCATAGAACCATTCCTTCTGCCTAGAGAACTCTATGCCACTTTCTCTCCCCTTCACATTCTTCAGCCCTCGGTTCAAACGTTACTCCCTCAGAGGGACCGTCTCTGTCTACGCCAGCTGGCATGGCTCGCTCACTACTTTCTGCACTGTGTCATTCTCACACCATCGCATCTCTTTGTTTAAAGGTCTGTCTCCCTCATTAGATGGTTCAGGCCACAAGAGCAGGGGCCCTGTGCAGAGTGCCTGATGCACAGAAGGGACTCGGTGCCTATATAATCGATGGATAAATGGATAGGTAGATAGGTATGAAAACAAATGGATGGATGAATGTTTGGATGGATAGTTGGGTGGGTGGGTGAATGAGTGGATAGATGGATGGATGGGTAAATGGACGGAGGAAGGATGAAAGGGAAGAATGGATGGATGGATGGATGGATGGATGGATGGATGGATGGATGCATGCATGCATGCATGGATGCATGGGTGGATGCATGCATGGATGCATGGGTGGATGCATGCATGGATGCATGGGTGGATGCATGCATGGATGGATGGGTGGATGCATGGATGGATGCATGGATGGATGCATGGATGGATGCATGGATGGATGCATGGATGGATGAATAAACCCCACTCCCTTCTAACCTATACTCAGGATAACCTGATCTAGTCTCAGCTCCACCTGTTCTCAGCCACCAGTTGATAAAGCCCACGGTGCTCGCAGAGAAGACAGCAAACCCTCCCAGACGCTGAAGGACTGAAACTCTCTCTTTGCCATGGCGAGTCTACTGTGCAGCCTCAGTCAGAGCTGCGACACCTTCCATCAACCTGTGACCATCTTACTGTCTTAAACCAGCAAGGCAGGGTCAGGCTCCTGAGCTCTGGGAAGGAGGAAAAGGAGAAATTTTAAAAGACAAGGAGGAAAAAAACAAAAAAAACATTCTAACAGGCAAACAAACACTGCTTCCCAGGGAGGGGGTCAAGTGGCCCCACTCAAAAGATTCAGAAGATGACAGGCGAGCGACATGTGAGGTCTGAAGGGTGACCTCTGAGAAGCACTGCCCGACAGGAGCAGAGGCGGGTATGAGCATCGGGCAGGATGCTTTCACAAATACATTCACACGCACACAGAGAACCGAATAAAGTGTTAGGGGGTCCTCTTTTCCTACGCTTCTTACTTAACCCCGGGGAAAGCAGCTCTCTCTTTTACAGATCTGTTCTCCAGAGCCCCATACCCGACTTCTGACTTCAGACAGCCATTACAAAGGCTACAGAGAGAGAGAGAGAGAGGAAGAGAGAGACTCAAATCCACCTTTTTGAAGGGAAACAGGAAGGAGCAGGAGCTGGTCCCCGAAAGTCTGAAGGCGGGACTTGGGTGATCTCGGAAGTGATAAGGTGGGAATCGCCATGATAATTACCGCATAAGGTCATTCTGAGAAATAAGTTAGACAATCCATGTAAAGAGCCTGGCACAGAGTAAGTAGTTAATCAGTGTTGGCTGTTATTGTTGTCCTTGATTATTCTTTTATTTAAAACTTAGAAAGCACTTTGTATATGTAAATGCCTCAGGACTCACTAAATACTCGTAACAATCCTGTAAGGTGGTGGTAGTACTCTCCCTGTTTTGTAGAAGAGGAGACAGAGACCCAGAGTAGTTAAGTAACTTGTACAAGGTCACACAGCTTCTCGGGTGGCAGAGCTGGTTCCCCAACCACACCTGACTGATTGCAGGGTCTGTGCTCCTGGCTCCAACATAATGCTTCACTGTGACCCTTCCCCAGTTCAGTTCTATTACCCCCGCCCCAGCCAGAATCTCATATTATCTCTCCAACTTCCTGGTGAGATAAAATGCAGCAGGAACTCCTATTGTTCCCATTTTACAGACTCTAACGCTGATGAGCAGAGCAGCTCAGGACGCTGTTAATTCTAAGAGCTATCACCAAAGTCCAAGAGGCCAGGACCATGTGCTTCTGACCCACTCTTGTGTCCCCAGAGCCTAGTACGGTGCCTGGAACAGAAAGAGTACTGTGGTAAGTGATCACCCCAATACCAACGCGTCCTTTAAACAGCATGTCCCAAAGCCTGCTTCACAAGACACTGTCTCAGACACACATTCCATGAAAAGAGAAGCCACAGCCCAGTGCGGGTGGAATCATGTGATAGGTAAAAAAAATTCCCAGTACAAAGCAACTTACTAACTATGCCGAGAAGCACTACAGAAAAGAAGCCAGTTTGATTTTTTTTTTTCTGGTAAAACCCTTCAACATCCTTTAGAAAATGTTGCCCTGGACCAGAGGTCCCCAACCTTTTTGGCACCAGGGACCAAAAAGGTACTTCCTATTAAAACCGAAAGCCTGATGATCTGATGGGGAGCTGAGGCGGGGATGCCAGCGCTAGGGAGCGGCTGCAGATACAGATGAAGCTGCACTCGCCCACCCACCACTCACCTGCTGCTGTGGCACCTGGTCCCTAACAGGCCACAGACTGGTACCTATCTGCAGCCCGGGGGCTGGGGACCCCTGCCCTGGATAGTCATTTAATCACTAAGCCATCTTGTCGAGTGCTGACTGTGTACAAGCATTTGCTTTATATATTATAACACATTAAATTCTTAAAATAATCCTAAGAAGTGAGCGCTATAATTATCCCCATTTCACAGATTAGGAAGTGCAGATCTCTGTACCTCTTCATCAAAGCAAATGTAAATACCCTGGACCTGCCCTTGTGGCCAAGCTGCCCTGAGCTCTAAAGGCAGCCAGTGTCCAAAGGTCAGCTGGCCCCTCCGAGGACCTCTGGGCCCTCTCATCCCTGACCTCAGGCCCTCAAAGGGCATCCAGTACCCAGACCACATGGCTGCCCTGCTGTACTTGCCCAGACACTCTCTACAACGCACCGGACGGCAGGTCCTTCCCCTCTGGCCGGTCTCCCAACCGCCATCTGCAGTCCACTGTGAAAACAGGAACTGTGCCTCGGATAATTCTAGTGCTCACATTTCCACTGGCCTCGGAAGACAAGTTTTAAATCTCCCCACGATGCAGGAGTTCTGGAGGGAGACATTTGAAACGGTCAAGATGGGTATCAAAATAAAAAGCCAACCTGGATCCAGATCAGCCAGCTCCAAAGCTATCTGCAGATGGGGTGACCTTGGGATGCCCCTCAGTCTGATCAATTCAGTCAGCCACCCACTGCCCGTAAGCTGAGGCTTGGAGCGAATCACCACGGCATGAAGGCACAGGAGTCTCCATGCCTGTCCTTGGAGTGGTCCCCACACAGCCCTTCACTTACCTCGTTAATCTCATTTCCTTTCCGCATCCACCAAACCCTTCTCCAGGTTGACTTCCAACACCCTGACCTGGTTGGTCATGCTTTATCACAACTCTATGCCTCCGTACAGGCTAGTCTCATACCCAGGAGGTCATGGTTGCCCAGCCTTTTGATAACATTCCATTTTTAGACCCATCTCAAATGTCTCCCCATCTATGAAGGCTTTGCTAGCTTTCTCCTGCACTCAGTCTCCAAACACACTCCCCGATTCCTCCTTCAGGGCATCACTGCAACGGACATGAACCTCTGTATCTACATTGCGGTAATTCCTTAAAGACAAGAAATACCCCTTGGACCTACATGGGGCTCAACATCAATAAAGGGTTTCCTAAATGTCTGAAGAATGGATAAGTGAATGAGCCCACTTGCTCACAGCAGACACAGCAGAAACAAAGGACAAACAGTATGGGATCACAGTCGAGGACTAGAACAGAGGTTGGCGAACTTTTTCTGCGAAGGACAAGATGGTAAATATTTCCACTTGTGAGCCATGTGGCATCTGTTGCAACTACTTAACTCTATGGTTACAGCACAAAAGCAGCCCGCAGACAGTATATACATGAGTAGGTGCGGCTATGTTCCAATAAAATTTTATTTTAAAAACAGGTGGAGGGACAGATCTGGCCTGTGGGCCATAGTTTGCTGACCTCGGGATTAGATGATTTAATATAGTTCAAAGTGGCATGAAGGGGATGGGCTCATTCTTAGCAAGATGTTCTCTATTTTCCCCTAAAGAAGCTAGCCAGGTTAGAACAGAGAAGGGAAGGAAGGAAAGAAAAAAGTAAGGAAAGGAGGAATGGAGGGAAGGAGAGGGGAGGGGAGAGGAGGGGCGGGGAGAAGAGGAGAGGAGAAGAGAGGAGAGGAGAGGAGAGGAGAGGAGAGGAAAGGAATGAGGGAGGGAGAATATGCCATCTCCTAAGAAAACCTGAATAGTTTCTGGATGATTAAAAAGATTTTCTCAGAATTCTCTGAGGCCTCAAGCTTCAGACCCTTGAGGCAGACATAAGGAGAACAGAATCTAAATAAGCTAGGAGTTAGTGACGGGTGCCTTTGAAGAGACAGATGTGACTTCAGCCATGAATGTAAGATAACAGGATGTGGTACTGTTTGGGTTTTGATTTTTTTTTATCATCTTTTACTGTTCTTATTACTAATACTGTCATTTCTATTGATAAATTCTGCCCTAACTGACATCTTGGGAAAGAAAGAAAACAGAAGAGAAAATTTGCTCAAGGGAAAAAAAACAAACTCAAAGGCAATTTAATTAAATAAATAGATTTCTTGACTGTAAAAGAAAAGAGATGTGACATGTCCCCAAAAATCTAACTTCCTCTCTTGCCCCTGTCTCCCAGGGAGCTGGCAGGGCAGGAAAAATCCAAGTACTTCCCCCCCTCGAGCCAGAAACTCCCCGATATCATCAGCATGCCCCGGCCACATTAAATCACGTCCGTTCAGACAGAACTTGCTTCATTTTGCTTTTTCTTTCCCCTTCCCAATACATGCACTTGAAAAGAATGTTTGGGTTACTTCTTAGCTCTTTCTTCTTCCATCTTTCTTTTTGACTGGTGATCTCTCTCCACCAGTACGTGGCCGTTTCTTGCCTTAGATGAGAGGTTTAGTGTCAGCATCTCACTGGCAGAAATATCCAACCTAGCCACTAGAGGCAAGGGGGGACAACCCGGGACCCCTCATCTCTGCCTCTCTGAGATCTGGACCTTGTGGCTTTGCTGCCTGTCTGTGCCTCTTTCTCCGTCCATCAATTAGAGCCACAAACGCCAGGCACTTAATTCACACAGAAGACAGGGTGGGAAAATGAAGTGGTGTAAAATAATCCTGTAGAAAAGCTGGAAGTATTCAAAGAGATCAGGCAGGTGAAGGAATCCAATAACAACAATAACAAGGTAGCAGTTACCGGGCATCCATGGTAACCATGGTAACCAGGCCCCGGACTGTACGTATTTTATCTCATTTAATCCTCACCACAAGCCAAGTAGCAGGGACAATTAGGATCCAGGAAATGACTCACCCAGGGCCGCAACGCTGGTACCTCTCACATAATGCCGGGAACACAGGAGGTATTTAATAAATGCTGATTAAAGCTTAATGCGCAAGTGAACTACACATTACAATGTCATCAGCTCTTGATTGCCACAACCTCTGCACACAGCTTAGCTGGCTCTGTTTTCAAAGGCAGGTTGTGAGGGATGTTTGAGTGTTTCCTATATCATTTGCATCAGGTCTGCATGCCCATGTCCGGGGTAAGACACCAGAGCTCCGGGGAAATTTATTTGAACAGAGATAAACGAGAGTCTACCTCTCCTTTGCTGAGGGCCCCAGACGAAGCTGGCGCTGCAGACTCAGCCGTCCCACCCCGACACTAGGTACGTGACAGCTGG